>JALHBY010000221.1:0-16480 GCA_024340155.1 Tolypocladium pustulatum | reverse complement strand
TCCCGGTGGCCGTTGAGGCCGTGCAGCGCGACGATGCTATCGAGGTGAGACAGGAAGAACTAGGGATGTAGATGGCGCGTACTCGACGACCGGATCTTCCCCCTCGGACACAATCTCTAGGCCTTGCGGGTGCTCCACAGTCTGGCCTAGTGTGTGGGGCTCCCGAGATAGTGCCCGCTTCGCTCGGGTGACCAAGGCCGACAATCCTGAAGGAGCCATGTCGATTACTGTCGTAGTCGTATCACTATGTGGTACAGCGTATTGAAACACTATGTGGTACAGCGTATTGAAACACTATGTGGTACGGCGTATTGAAGTTAAGATCTGTCGGCCGGGCGTGTTATTGCGAACAGTACCCCGCAGATTGTCGACGTTCTGCGGCTGAGGTGTTGTACTCGGAACGGCAGCTGGATCATCCTTTCTCCCGCAATCCCTTTGACAGTGGCAAAGGAGGTTAGAAGTATCGGACAGGGATTATATCCAGTCAAACGCTGCGCTGTTCTGAGTACACCGATTGACCAAGAATACCCACTTCAGCTCAAGTCTCGCCACCACTAGACTGAACATGATATTTGCAGCCGATGTCTCGATGACTGAAGTTACTCTGGGTCACCTTGGGGATGTGCATCCAGGTACAATCAACCTCCTTCACTGTCAAAGGAATAGTGTCCTCCGCTCGACGAGGTAGGACGAGGGGCTCTGAATCGCGACGACGATGAACAAACCTGTCATGATATTGTTGATGTTTTTAAAAGCTATTATGAAGTTTCTCGGGAGTGTTTTATCGATGTGCTTTCCTAGCAGGTGAAGCTGCCCGCGGTCTGCCTATGAGAGGGACAGGATTCTTTCAGTTACGTGATTTGGTTACTTCGTCCACTGTGCGTCGTCGTGAGGTTCCCCGTATCTAATCCGCTCTCATCCAATAAAGTCTGGTCGTACAATAAAGTCTTGTCGTACGATAAAGGCTAGTAGTACGAACTATGCTATTTTCGGAATAAGAGTCAGCTGAAGAGGGAGCCATTTTCAGACCCTTCGTCAGCTTGACAGCGAGGTAAGGTAGCCCTCGGCTCTCCCTGAAGGTTTACCATGGCTCATCAATCCGTACAAAGTCCAACATCTCGTAATCCACAGACATCACATGAGCAAGTGTTGCTTGAAGCCATGTTTGATCATTGTCCAAGTTATCGTGGTGCCGGCCAGATCGACCTTGATGGGCTGCGCTGCGAGCATAACATCATCCGGTGAGTCATAGCCAACGAATGCATTTACAGTTCTGACGCGATTCACTGCACCGGACAGGAGCTCAGCGCTTCTACATCAAAGATTGCATCATGGTAAGCCTCGGTCTGTTTTGTTTGACCTACGGAGAGCGCTAATTCAGTGCAGCACATGATGTACAGCATAGCACTCTGTATGCTCGAACCTCTATTCTTGGTCACGACGCCGTGCGCTCGCCAATACACCTTACATAAGGCAGTAATAGTGAGCCCGCGGGCGTGACCGCATGAACATGCCGCGTTCCATACACCGCGTGTCGGCATGCGGCGGATGCGTCGGCAGTCAAGCAACAATGGCGCAAAATGAGTGAAGAGTAAGTGTATTCGTCCTTGCTTCTAAAACACGACGTTGTCCTTGCTAGGTTAAGTAGCAGCCCCATTCTTGGTTCTCACATCTGAACCATCAATGCAGCTTGGCCGTTGGGATCTGCGCGACAATGTCCTTTTGCGTTGCCTCTTTGCCCCGGGGGTTGAGACATCTTGTGACCCTATGACCTTTTCTGCGGAGAATGTGACTTGGTGCGTTTGGGAGGGTGAAATTCCCGTGATAGTTCATCTGCGGACGTGTCGGAGTCATATGAGGGTGCCATATTGATGTCGGGGTTTTGAATCATCTCTTGACTAGTGGCAATTGTTTCATCAGCTGAGGCCTCGCTTAGAAAGCTCAATCCCAAGCCATCATTCCCTAAGGCAGACGCAACGTCTTTATCTTGATCGGCTCTCTCATTCGCCTGCATGATCGCAATGTCTCTTTGTCGCTTAGCCCAGTCTCTCCCATTCCGAAAAGCAGTAGCTCCCTGTCGAAAGGCATCTAGGTCACCAGTCATACCCCATGTTTTGATCTGTGTCATAACGAAGCCAGGTTGATCTCCTGGAGCCGATGGTGGTATCGGATGACTGGTGTACATCTTCAGAGTGCCACCGTGGTAAATCGAAGTGAGCGTATACGCCTTGTTATCGTATTGTGGCTCCGACTGCTCGTATGACTGCAGGCTATAGATGCCTCTGGCTCCTAGCGCACCGTCGTAGCACGCTTGTCGAGTTGCGACCGACAGACTTCCATCAGGTCCCTTGGCCTGGAAAAGATAGTTTGGCGCGATAGGAAGGTCATGTTGAGTAGAAGGAACGATCAAATTGTTCAGTTCTCCACGAATGTTCCTATGGAGCTGTTCAGGACGCGCGCCGTAGTAAAGATCCGGATTCCCTGGCACAAGTGTACCATCGGTTAAGTGCTCAAGATTTGTAAACGGAATCTCGCCGGCAATACACTTCCTATCGCCGACATCTCCTTGGATATATTTTCGCAGGTAAAGGCTGGCGGCTCTTTGGCTGCTGGGTTGCGCATGGATAATATGAAAGCCCTCATTCCTGCAGTCTACCGGTTGCCAAACGCTCGTCCACACTGCCACGGTGTTGATGTGACCTCTGTTTATCGCACATTATCGAAACCTTAGTACCGACCGATTTGACTGCCCCAACAGCAAATCACACGCGTGTTCCCAAAAATGAACACAATGGATGTTATCTCTTAAGGAAGCCCATGCCCGGAGATCCCGCCGGTGGGGAAGAAAGGGGGGGGGAATACAGCACCTTGGAAAAGAGCAGAGAACATTCTCTCGTGACTCTAAGCAGCTCGGTCCTTCCGCGGGATCATCACAAAGGGTGAAGCTAGATTACTTGACTCAAATAACATAACTTTAGGGACTGATATGTAATAGGAAAACCCAGAAATGCTAGCCACTAACTCGACAGCAAAAGAATTAGGGAGCAGAGAGCGGAAAGAATGAGATCACACAGGGGGAATAGCCCCCATTGCCATGATAATGGCATCCACTGTGTGATAGGCAATGTACGGCAGGCCCATGCTCAATCGACCGTATGCCACGGTGAACTTATAAGCATCATCCGAGATACCTTTACGATTCGCGAGGATCTCGCCAGCTTGGCCGACCAATCGGTCGGACTGCATATCAAAGTCGCGGCCCCAACCCGCCGGCTTAGCTTCGTCGAGCAGCTCGCCATGATAAAGGCTATGAATACTGCGCACTGTTTCCGCAAGGTCGTCCGTGACGCCTAGGGGTTCTTTTTTGGCGAGCTGCTCGGACCCGTCCTCAATCATATCGTACCACAGCTGGAAAAAGCCGTTGGGTGGCGCGTCTGACAGTTGGCCCTGCGTCGCGGCACGTTTGAGACCACAGACAAGCGGCTCGGCGATCGCCGCGTCCGTGATTTGGCTCTTAGCCAGGTGGTAAATTTGCCACGTCCTACTTCGTTAGTTGCGCCGTTAACCTTCGTGCGGTGAAACACACCAGTCCCAAAATTCAGGATATTCATTAACGTATAACTCGAGCGTTTCAAAAATGCGACGGTGACGGGCGCGGCAAAAGCTATACGGTGGTGAGGTAGACGAGATGCGAGCATCCTCGCGGTTCTTCTTGAAGGCGCGGCGGTGTCCGCGAAACACTTCACAAAGCATCGTCGACAGCACGATCGACATGGTGCGCATTGACTGCGCAATAGTGTAGCCCGCCGGATAGAGCAGACGCATCAGGCTACGCGTTTCGCCGGTAAAGATATCTGTGTGCAAGTCCATGACGTCGTTGCGAACGAGGTGACAATGGCCGAGCCCATAGGTTGGCCTCAGGGGTGTTGGCTCTGGCAACATTTGCTTTCCAGTCGACGATCACGTTACACAACACGTCCGAAGTTTCCATGACCATCCAAAGCGTGTGCGCTACTTGATCGAGGAGCTTGAAGCGTTGAGCGGAGTGCTCAGCCCACTTGCGGAAACGATCGCAAGCACGGACGATGTTAACCTCTAAGCCCTCGATCGTCCGCTGCTGCGATGCGGCAAAGCGTGCGATGAGTTCAAGGAGGAACTCTTAAAGTGCGCGTCTCGATCTGGCGGAAACCAACTGACTTTCCGCGGATGGGCGAGGCTAAGATACATGGGGGAAGACGTCGATGGCTTCCGTCGTCTACTGGCCGGTTATAAACTGACAATCAACGTGGCTATTACAACTGCCAATCTGTAAGTCCTCTTGCAGCCTCTCGGAACGTTGCGTGGCAGATCTTGAGTCGACGCTAATACACGCTTAATATAGGCGCGCGTCATCATCCACCACAGAGGCGCTTGAGAGCTATAAAAATCTCGTGCAGGTGGCGACGAATGACCTGCAAGCCCACCTTGAGGACGTGAATGAGAAGCTGGAAACGTTACTGTCAAACGCCGCTACCACCCGAACAGAGTCGGACGTCGCAGAAACTGACGCTATGCGCGAAGAAAGGCTAAGCACACAGCAGTGTCTTGCTATATGCGACCAACTATCGAAACAGATTGACTACATCCAGCTCTCCACGAGGCGTCGAGTTGATTCGAATTCGAATAGAGGCTCAGACTCTGTACCCGAGAGGCTGATCAATGAAGGCTTGCAGGATTGCAAAGAAACGCTTGGCAGTACTGTCGAGAAGCTGAAAAAGCATGAGGAAGAGGTATATCGTCGTTTAATGGAGAGGATGAACAATGCCATTTCGCCAGAAGGCGAGCGAGCAGAACTAGCGAGGCTACGGGACGAATGGGAGAGTGCGCGACAGAGTCTGGATATTTGTTCTGAAGCCAATCATCGGCTGCAGCAGAATATCAGCGTAATCAAGAACTACGCCACGGGTGATGCAACACAATTCATGGTATCGACCAACGGCAGGACCCTCCACGGGGAAAATCGCGGGCTCGGATGGAGGACAAGGCAGGTGGGAGGGTACTTGAGTGATGACACTGTTCGGCAGGTTTCACGAGACATGATCACCCCTGTGGTCATGGGTGATGAAAAAGCTCGTACACAAAGCAGCAAGGACGCGGCCGCAGGTGCGGACACTGAGGACAAGGCGGAATTTGGCTCCCGGTATGGGCGAGGTTTCACGTTGCCAGACTCCGCCGCAAACCTTAAGCAAGCCAGGTCGGGCCCGGGTAGGTAAAGAATCTTGCCTTCGTGGTATATTTCATTATAGGTCGAAAAACCCGCATAGGCTATCTATCTCCAATGATATCGGAAACAATGACTACCTCGTCTTCGCCCCAACTCCCTACACTTCGCCGCACAGATTTCCTATCCCCCACATTTATCAGTGGCGTACAAGTAATCCTCAATCTGGATACGAGCTGGAAGCTGTCGTAATCCGCCTTTATACTCTTGCTGTGATGTGTTGGAGATATCCTAGCTCCTTGTCTAAAGGACAGAGGGGCTGTCCCGCTGAATTAGGTCGTGTTGTCCGCATCATGGACATCCTCGGGAGTGCGGTACTGACTGCCGGTATCGCCGACGGCGCCGGACGAGCTGACTGTCCCTTCTATCGAAGGAATGCCTTATCAATCATTACATAGTATTGCTAGGCTCCGTGTGGTGACTGGAGCACTCTCACAGGATGACATCCCTCATCCGATGCATTCCAACTTGACAAATTGTTTGTCGTTGGTATATATGAAAGGTGAGCGTCTATCTATTGATATAACCAACTGGACAGTTACTCACAAGAATGCAGAGCACCTCCCCCTCCACCTCCTGGGGACCCCTCCGATCCCACGAACCCAACCCCCCTCGATGTCGACAAATTGGCGTGTTCCTTGACAGTAGGCGTGTCTACAGATGCTCAGATGGTAGCTGCTGGTGTCGGACATCAAGGGCAGGACCTTTCGCACGCCGCCATGAATAGTGCGGCCAACGAGCAAGGCTGTGAAAATTTCATCCTGGCATCTGTGACGGTTGAAAAACCGAGTACAGAACATCGGTGGGATTCTCTGCCTTCATCTCAGCGGGCCACTTCCGTTGCCGCATCCACGCCGCACAGCCAAGTCCAATCGCGGATCGAAGTCCAAGTCGACGGCCATACGGTCATGGTCGACGAAGCAATCGATTCCGAAGCTCAACGGGAGTTCCTCCAGCTGTGGGAGAACAAGGAAGAGAATACCGACACTCCGCAGGTATTGGATGCTCCTGACGCGAACGTATTGCTGGGGTCTACACTCTCTACCCATCCCCACCGACCGGCGCCCGGTTTGCCGTGGTATGGCAATGCCATGGTCCAGGACCACCCGGAATGCGGGCGCGCAGGAAGTCCAGATGGCCGCCTCAACAGAATCATGGCTGAGGAAGCAAATGTTCGACCAGGGCACTCAATGCCAGGTAAGTGCCACTCATCGCGAGACGCAGTCATTCCTCATAGTTAACGTGATGAGTCAGAGTATCTTCTCCCTGACGACAACGCAAATAGAAGCGGGGATGAGGCGCCAAAAAGAGACGTCCACGCTTCAGAACACCAGCCAAGGCAAGACCAGGATGAATACGCTCAGTTTGCCCTTCATGCTGCGAATGACATAGATGACGATACGGAGGTCAATATGTCCGTAATACAACCTTGTTGTAACGATCACTCTGCGGCTATAACCCCCTGGTCGAGCCATGAACCACTAGGTAAGCGTGCTTACGTTCGATGCCATTATGCGATGTTGCCTGATACGACGCAGTAGCGGATACCAAGGTTTAGGAGATATAGGCGTTTTGGCACAGACCCTTAGCGAATCCGAACGATGGTATGTGTATGAATATCTTCTAATACGCTCTCGACAGTCTTCTCTTTGCAAGTCTCACACCATGTCGAATCTATCTCTGGTGAGATGTGCTATTATTTCACACCGCAACCAACGTTCTCTGGGTACACGCATTGGGACGGCTTCGAGTTTGAAAGTCATGGCTCTGCTTGCAACGAACAAAAAGTAGTGGAAACTCACCAGCCTTTTCTCACATGTCCATAAGTGGCCGCCTAGTTGGCGTGAGGACCGAAAAAGGGCTGAATCCACGATGGGGTTCGGTGTCGTGTTGTTGACGCTCCCCGCGCTACTGCATCGTTCAGTTCCGGACGACCTCTCATAAATTCACGTCATGCAATGCAACGACCAATGCCGTCCGCCTGCGACTGAAAAGGGCCCTAGTAGCCCTAGACAGTCAGAAGAAGGCAAACGTCGCAACGACCAATCACATCTGCACCCAACCCTAAGCCCCTTCTCGGCAGTGATTGGTGACGGCCAAAAATGGCTGTCTGGGGGTGTCGCTAACGTCGGAGGTGGTTGTAAAGGCTAGAAGTTGCCGCTGAGGGCGTGCGAGCATCGTATGGGGCCGTGCTGAGGGAGGGTGCTCACTAACCATCTACGCGCCAATTGGAGACTTTTCAAGCAACAAAAGAGCTTTGAAGATTTCAGAGGCGTTGATCCACCTCGCCAAGTCGGCCTGGACCGTCACCGTCTCCGACTAGTACTTCCCTGGCATCGCCTCCCAGCTTGGGATGGTCATAATTGTCGTATATCAACAGCCATCGGTCATTTCTCGGTTCATCTAGCCACCTCTTGACGGCCAGCAGTGCATCACCATCTTTGTCCGAAACCGCGCTTTGCATGTAGCTCAGGCCAGGGTGCTCCCGAGAGATCCTTATAGCTGCAATCTGGAAGCTCTGGTGTAATGATGTTCTATCTCTCGCATTCAGCCAGATCGATGCGGAATAGTGATTTCGGTGCCGCTTCACGTATGCGATGGCCAGCTGCGTTTTGCCCATGCCACCCAGGCCATGCACGACAACAGTTTGGCGCCCCGGCGACCTGTCCAGCTTTTGGTGCATCCAGGCAAGCTCTTCCTCTCTAGCAACAAAGTGTACATGAAAGGAACGGCGTCCTGTAGGCCGTGCGCCGCCGCGAAATCACCGAACGGTGTCAAGAGATCATGCGGTATTGCGTCTGCGTCAGCGAAGTCGAAGTATCCAGGTTGGATAAGATGCTCCCAAGGCTCAACGATTTCAAGGAATTTTTCAGTGCATTCATCTGTGCGGACATCGGGAGTGGCTTGAAGTGGAGAATATCGCCGGTATTAAAGTCGACGTACATTGTATTGAGCCGTGTGTTTGTGCCGTGCTTGCGCTTGATGTCCAGGCGGTCGAAAAAGCCTGTTGCGTCACCCTCGTCGATGAAAGACTTCACGCCGAAGTCTAGCGGGGTCTTGGTGTTTGGGTCGACAAGGAGTCAACACGGCCGCCCTACATAAGTCCTGTTAGACATAAAAAATGCTGCCACTGCCGGTTGCAAGACTGGCTGAACAGCGTGGTGAATTACATACCGTTACTAGGCTCCGGCGTCGGCTTCTGCCGGACTTTGAGCAATTAGTGGCGTGCAGTATTGATTACGTAGTTCAATTCAATCCCAGTAGAATCGTTGTGGCAGTTCGTTCTAGGAAGGTTTAACATCGTAGGTTGAATTATGGCAAGTGACGTAAAGCATCTCATGTCACGCATACTATTTCTTTCTCGTATCGATTGATCCATGTAATAAGATGCTCCCACCACGGCGATCGTTCACTAAGAGGCCTTTGATCGAAATCCTCGCCTGAGGGCATCTCTTCGTCCTGATGAAACCATTGCCATACGCGTTTAAGGGTGTCATACAAAGGCGGAACGCTCTGAAATGATATGTTTAGCATGTTATCTGTGCATGACAATTAGAAAGATCGAGACATACGCTCCTGACGGGCGTTGAAATAACCTCATCAAACCAGATTTTCGAGACCATCTTATGGTGATCACTTGTTGCCAACAGTCCAAGCAGGAATACCGGAAACAGAGGTGCTTGTGCCGTGAAGTGGAACCCAGATGTCGGCATCGCTTTTATGCAGGCCGCTAAGTCGGCCAGAGTCGATGTAACATCGTGGTGGCTTCGTGGAAGTCTAGTTTGGATTTGTCAAATGATGTAAAGGAACCTAGCACGCCCATCACTCACCGCAGCACTCGACATTTCAGGTAGATTATCGCTGCTAGTCTCCAAGCCTCTGCTGTCGCCCTCGTCATTTCTACAGCTGAGTCGATTTTGTAGCTTTCTGGAGCTTTGGGCAAGCAGTCAGAAGGTGAGATCGCCGACGTTGTCGCCTCCCAGCCTCCGAACTCTCTGCTCCATTGCCGCATCTGCAGCAACTCTTGTAGTAAAAAGTTCGCGGTAATAGGGACAGCAACATTATGAGGATCTTGCTGCAGGCGCGCTGCGCAGTACGTGATCTGGCTCATCAGATGCAATAATCTTCTCGAGAAGCCACAGCCTCCGTGAATCTCGTACAAATCTTGTTTAGATCCATAGAGCAGCCAGCCGAACCGAGCCACCTCTACTTGGGGATCATGAATGTCTGGTAAGGACCTCATGGGCTGCGCAAGAATCAAAGCGCGAGCCACAATGACAGAGTGCGAAATATGTAAATTAGACACCGGGACTCGTGAGCGGTCCCGGTGGCATGATTTTTGCTCCGTCGCTTCGAGCAAGACTTCTCCTTGCTGGAAGGCCGAGAGCCATCGGGCTTCACGCCGACTTTTCCGCCGATACTCCGTGAGCACGATCTGTTGGACGTGACAATCAATATCTGATCAACGGGAAAAGAGGGGAGCTGCAACTCACATCCCGCATGGCTAGGATAGTGGCAATTGTTATGGCCTCACTCGCTTTAAGTGGGTTTTGAGCCGTTGTGGGATGAGCTAGAAGATTGCTGTAGTGTGATTCAGCTTCAAAGAGCCTCTGATTGACTCGTATTCTAATCTTCTCCCTCGGCAAATAGTCGTAAATATAGATTCCGGCAAGACTTAAAATAGCGGCCCGTATTCCATCACTCTTGTGCATGGGAGCGAAGTCTTTGAGCCACATATTTGTCTCCGACAATACGCTTCTCCCTGGACACCAATTGTTTGTATCTATGCAGCATGTTAGTGCAATACTGGTGAATGTTCGATTGGTGCATCCGCAGCCGGGCAGAAACCCACAGAATGTCCAGAACCCTCTGTCTGTAGCGTCCATCACTGCATCGTATCCGAATAAACGTGGTATCATTCGTGGAGATCCGATGGGTATGTGAAGTGTCCTAGAAAACACATTAGGGCAAATCGGGGTCGAGCTTTCTGGAAGCCCCAAGGTCTGATGTTCGTCGTTGGTCCTCCAGTAGCCAATGGCGGCAGGTCGGCGCTCAATGTCTGGGTCAATTAGGATCGTTGATCTTGATGTCGAACCAACCATTGGCAAGGGCTGCTCGTCACCTGGAGCAGGCGATGACCAGTTGAGCTTGATGTAGCTATTGATCTTGCCATCTGAAGGGCGGACAAAGCCGACATTCTTGGACTTCTTCCCGAATGTGCCCAGACAATCTTTGAATGGACTCTTGAGCGTAGACGTGCTTATACAGCGACGGCGCACCCTTCCCCGCACTTGATGCGCAGAAAGCCCTCGTGTCATAAAGCTAGGGCCTGGGTAGACATGCGCCAAAATTGTGCTACGAGGTTCGCAAGGAGCTTGTCTGCTGTAGCCATCGCAGGAGACTGTGGAGGGGTAAAAGTATTAGCTGCATTCTTGACAACGAGCCATCATCTCGACGTTAGCTGGTCGTCTGCGAGGGGTGGATGCGGGTTGGTTCGCCGATGGGTATGAGTGAAAGAAAGCACAAGGACGTAAGGACGCGGGATTCCTAGGAAGTCGAGTCAAGTGAAGAGCCAACAAAGGCAACTCACCTGATTTGACGGACTGCGATGGATACTTGATGTGCAAGTCTTTCACGGGCAATGTGATGGACACAGGAGGGCCGGGCTCAGTGCTTGTAGCTGAAATCAATCCGCCCAAGCCGAGCTCGGATGGCAACGGCGAAGTTACAATCGCACCACTCTCTGCAAAGGAGCCTCGTATAGCACCACCATCGAAGATACCCTCCGAGGGCGATTTTGACACCACCAATTGGGGCAAGGCAGCGAGGACATGTTGTGTTCGTCTTACCCCATCAGTCAAAGCCCCTGGTGGTGAAGGTAGTAGCGCTGGCTGACGTGAGTCTAGATGTTGCCGACGTAACGGTGATGAAATTTGTCCGACGCTCTGACTCCGAGAAGTTATGCGTTGTGAGTTAGCATTGAACTTGCAGCGCTTTGCTGGGCGACCTAAAGTTTCCGCCATTGTTGCACATTGAAAAGGTCACCGACCGGAGCCGACGTAAGAGTGTGATGTAAGTGTGAATCAAGTAGGCGGCTCATTCCCTGCGTGCCTGCGCGCGTCCGTAAAAGACGTTTTCAGGCTAATTCATGAGCGGATACGATACGTGATTTTTGTATCAAAGGACGACGAGACTTTGTAGAGGAAAGGGAGGGCGGACCCTCATATAGTACGATATCCCCTTCCTCGTTCAAGCGCCCGGAATGGTCTTGTCTAGCCCTGTTAGGATAACCAACCAGTACGCCCACTTTTCATCACATTGAACCAATGGTGAGACCTGGGTAAAGCTTCAGCGTGCCGTGCCGTCCATACTTCCTTTTCGCAATGTGCCTGCAGCCACAGACCCCAGGATCCGGGTTGATAGGGAGCGGTGACCAGCAGCGATCACCACGGCGATTGGTTCCGCTCAAGATCGGATTTCTCGTTCGTTTTCCGTATGTCGGAAAGCGATCTGACACCAACAGCCGATGATCAGACACCCTTGCAGGCGGTTACCGGCATTGTATGCTCGCCAACGGGTTTGTCCGACCTGGTCGATGCCGACGCTCTTCACTGCCTTTCAAATGGTGCCGTGACTCAAGCCCACTGTTTATTTTGTCCATGCTCGCGACACCATCAGGTACAACTTGCGCAGGGCACTGCATGAAGACTGCGCATGCATGGTCAGCGCTGTAACTACAATTTTTTTATTTTTTTTTCCCGCATGGTTCGAGGAGCCCAGGTCTTGCGCCTTTGGCCTCCGCGTAAGGCACATCGGCTTCGCACCGCCTCAAATTCATTACCGTAAAGGATATCGCCATTACGTTTTGCGCCTTTTGATCTAGTCCTTGCCTAGCGGCGCGTTATGTACCACAGTACCGCGTCTCTGCCTAAACTAATCAGCGAAAACGTAATGTACACGTCGGGAAACGGCCGACACAGTGGCGTGCGCTGCCTCTCCACAGGGTTGCCAACAAATTGCCACGGACGAATGTGTCTGGACGAGTATTCGGCACCTAGGATTGAACGAAAACTCTACTTCACTGATCTGCACGTCAGGAATTGGACGCTGCCCCACACCACTGATCTGCACGTCACGAACTGGACACGGGACTACGCTTGAGTTGTGGAGAACAGCATCGCCCTCCTAGCTGTCGCCTACGGCAAGGGCCGTTTCAGTGCCATCAATGAGCGATCGTGCTTGGTTTCGTTCGCGTAACTGCACCGCGACGCAGCGGCCGTGTCTAGGTGCGATACTCGTGTAGCAGTTTTTGACCTTCCACCATCACCACCGCGATAGCGGCCACCCAAACGGCCATTTGTGGTCTTCACCTGTTACTTCCAAAAAGGCAGGTGGCGGTTGGTTGAATCAGTTACATCCACTTCTTGCCGTCCAGGCTCGTCAATAAAATGACACCGCATTACGGCTATCCCTTCTTGAATACTATGTACAGTACATCGAGCGCATGCTGATGCTAGTCGACTCGGGTGGTCCTCCGGAAGCGTTCTCTCCGGAACCGCACTCTCTGCTCGAGCAGCTCCACTGAAGCTCTTATCGCCTGTGATGCTTGAGCGGACACTTTGATGCTCATCGGCAGCCGCAGACCTACAGGGTGACCACCAGGCAGTTAAAGCCGCCTCGGGCCGTACTGAAAGCCCACTCTGGCCGAGAAGTCAGTTTCTACTCCTCGAAACTTCCTCGCTGCATCGCGAGCACTGATCGTAGGCCACTCGCCGTTTCGGCGTCGCGTGGTATCCGACCCACTAACCAACACGTCCACGTTTGTTGCCACCACGATGGATCACCACTCTACCCTCGACAAAGTCTCAAATAACGAAGTCCTTGAAATACGATATGTCTCTGAACAGTCCTCTCGTGGTAACGCTGATATATGCAGATACAAAATGAGTGTCCTGTTCGCAATTATTACACAATGCACGCTTTGGTCAGGCGATGGATAAGCCCCTACATTTTGGCAACGTGACGACCTCAAGGCAGGTACTGTAGCATGCAGGACCGAAGGCATTTACTTATTGATCAAGTCCCATATCAAGACGTCCATATTTGACCTCTTCGATGTGTGTGGCAGGCAATGAAGCACGCTATCTCAAGCTAGCTGAAAGAACTCAAACATATGCAAGTCTTCCAGCAAGTGCGGACACCATCAACGGTCTCGGCGTGCTATTCGAGGCCGTACGGGGCTGGGTATCCCATCAAGCCTTGCGCAAAGTGATAAAGCAGCTGTAGCTGCTCTAGAGACCGGAGAAAACATCTTGCAGTCAGTTTTTTACAGCCTCACACGGGCTTCTGTGTTCCTAGGGAAAATTAGTGGAAGAGAGGGCGAAGTCTCTTGCTTGAGCATTTCCACCCTCATTGGCATTTGAAGTGAGATGGGTCTCAGCCTCGGCCGGTGTTGGAAACCCACACGGGCTACAGGCCAGTTTAACGCGAGACGCACCCAACCGGATGCGAGCACGAGACGTGAGCCCTCTGCATTTGAGGCAGTCGAGCCGAGGGAGAGAGCTCGCAACACCTGCAGCAGATACCACACAGCCGGTCACATCATGACGTCCAAGCAGTGTCCTTTGCGATGCGAGGGAATAGCGAAGCAAGCGATATGTGCGCCGGATCAAGCTGTAAGGCCGAGCGCAGTTCTAGACCACAGGTCCGCCGGGCCGCATTTTTGGAAAACGGACGCATTCGTCTCATACCAAAGAACGTCCGTATGGCTACCTATGGCGATTTAGCTGCTTCTGAGAGACTGGGACGTCTCTGGATCTATCGAGAGCTAAGCAGAGGTAAGTTATGCAGGCTGCGTCCCGTCATCTCCCGACATTATCTAACTCCCATCAGGCCAGTGGGATGAGATCAGGAATGGGGTGCTCAGCAAAATGCTGACTTGCTGAAATTGGTTTCCAATACAGGCTCGATAACTGCATCGTCCCGGCTCCAGGCACCGTGCATGTGTCGACCGCCATGATGGCAGCTGCAATGGAAGCCCTGCTCGGTGCGGTATGTTGCGATGGAGGCACCGACGCGCTCGACGGAGTAATGGCCCATATAGGGCTTACTCATGCTCTACTTGGCGAGGTAAAGTTACTTCCCCCTACCGTTCTCATTGTTCGGAGTTGAACGTCTACCATGACGCACTCACGTCGTACTCAATAGGCCCTTTTCGCGAGTGCCCCAAGATGCCCTGTTGTAATGGCTCCGGCAGCCTCCTTCTTATTCCATGGCACCACTCGGCCGTCTCTCCCCGCGGATGAGTGTCACTGTGCCTTGTCTTCGTGGGCCCCTTTCTAGGCGAACGCAACTCTCCTCTTAATGGAGGGGTCGCGGGTGGTAGCATAGAAGAGGCAAAGAGGTCGGTGACTGTACAAGAGGGCATTTCGGGGGCTTGCGACGCAGGAGATTTGGTCCCACGAACCGTGTTCGCACGCTGGAGCATTGCGCCTACCTTGTTCCGCTTCCTGTTCTAACCATCAGTGACCAGCCTGTCGTCAATGAGGACTGAAGCCAGAGATAAGGTGCCACAAACCGGAATCACTCTGGTTTTGTTGATGCGCGGTGGAAGCAGAGGCACCGACCAATCGACCACCAGTCCCGGAAGACCTTCCGGGACTCAAGCAAACTATCTAGAGGGGCTGCAGAAGGATCACGAAAGTCCTTGTCGTTGTATGGAGTTCTCTTCGCTGGAAAGCGGGAGTTTAGGCTCGGCCGATGTGGACGGGTGTCTGTCTTCACCGCATTGATTGAAACGAAGCTCTAGGGACACATATTTGAAGACTATTCTTGACAGCGCAAAGACCATGCCGCAAAGCGCAGGCCGGTATCGCAGGCGCGTGGAGGAGAACTGTTGGCATGTGAAGAAGCGCATCACCCAGCTCAGAGCCAACACGCTCGAGATCCCCCATTTATTACTGAGCTCATTCGTAGCATAAGGATAGCGCCCGTTTGAAGGCTCCAAGAAGCTACGGCAGGCGGCAGAAGACTCATTAGCCCCAGCCTGAGGTCAGGCATGACGTGAACAGTGCTCGGAACATGTCGTGCAATGTCTTCCTAGCGGACAACAAACAGCGATCCGCCAATAAGCCATTCTAGATTCGCCAATGAAGCAAACTCCGAAGTGGATGCACATCTTCCAAGGGTGACTTTTTGTCCTCCATGAGTCGCTAGGTACCTACTGTATGACGCTGTAACGAAGTAGCGACGTGTGCCTTGTAACCGGTGTCCATGCCTGATATTTGCGTCATATTTCGTAGGTGCTTTGCACATCGTAATTGGGCTTCATCTCGCAGAGGGAACAAGCGTAGGCGCAAGATTTCGGGACGATAGTAGCCTCAGGTCAAAGCATGTTGGTTGGGCTCGATTTGCCCGCCTGGCCGCGGGCATGGAGGTGGGCGAGAGCGAGTAATGGGAAGGACTTCCTGATGCATCTAGAGATTGGCGCAAAATGCTAACGATCACAAGCAGGCACTCTTTGGCTTGGATTCGAACGGGCGCAATGTACTTTCTGGTGTCTTTTTCACAAACCTTGTCGCAAGTACAGGAGTGAGGAGGAGCTCGGAATGGGGCGCGTGCCAGTGCGCTCAGCCGCTGCAGTCTTGAAGTGTATATCCCATTCCATTGATCTGTCACTAATGTCCGGCATTCTGGTGGCATTGCACGATGGGGGTAGCCACGCCGTGCGAAGCAGCTGGACAACAGCGTTGTAGCATGCAGGTTCAGCGAAGTGATTTCTGGCCACCTTGCGGTAAGCCCTTAGATATTGGGAATGACGTTAGTGTTAGGCGTTGGTTTGATGCCAAAGCCGCGTAACTCGTCTATGACGCGAGAGTACCGCGAACGCTGTGGGTTGTCCATGTCTTGGATACTTTGCGCTTTCGTTATCTTTCCCAGGGCAAACTTAGCATACACTGTACTGTCAATGTTCGAAATTGATTGCAAAGTCCCGATGTGATTTGAGCAGCGTAACAGAAAGATACTGCCTTTATATTTCCTAGGAAACATCGGCGGATTGGGTTTACTGGTGGTGTCGCCGAGCGGCAATTTCGAGCAACTCAAAAAAGCAGCATGTCTAAGACCCGGGCAAGTGAGTGGAACAGGACAGCCATTGGGAGGTGAGCAGTCATACGAGGATTGAATCAACTCAACCCGCACCCCCTTCACACCCAAAAAAAA
>JALHBY010000051.1:184859-238748 GCA_024340155.1 Tolypocladium pustulatum | reverse complement strand
CCTCCTGGCAGTGACGAAAGGCCCCACAAGTGCGATATCGAGGGTTGCGACAAGGCCTTCAAGTCATCGTCTCATTTGGCTAATCACAAGCGCAAGCTACACCCAGAAGCGACTTGAGTAAGTGCCGCAAAGGCCATGAGGAGGGATTTGCAAATACTAGAAAACGCCTTATGCACGAGAAGAGGTGTGGTACTTGAGGGGGTATATATGAGGGTTAATTGTAAGGACCGTAGTGTATATTAGATTGCTTCTGGGATGCTTCGAACACTGAGTTCAAGTAATTGTAAATATTGGTGCGGTGCGGAATCTGAATTGTATCCTTTGGATTCATCCTCCGAATAAGACTGCCAATACGCCCGAGTCCGCTGGCAAAGGGGTTGGGTGATTGATCAGCCCTAGCGGCGACAAGTCATTCAACGTTTATAGAGAACGGGTGGCCCTGATCAGTGTTGGTTTTCCGTCGCGCGTACCTGACACTACGCTGTCTGGTATTCGATGACCAGCCGTATTCGACTTGGGTTGCTCGACGTGGGCGCGAGCCAAGATTACGTCTCCACGCATTGATGGCTGAGACGGAGATCCCAATGCCATGGACTATAGAGCGTGAGATGCCCGGTTGCCTATGACCGGGGGGTTTTGGCAGGAAGAAGAGAAACCCGTCTCGTCGAGTCCGCTAAGCTGCGCCCGTTGCCTTGCCTCGTTGACACCTAGCGGCCGTGTACAGCGCATTGACGCCACATGCCCATCGCCTTCGATGCGGGCTTAGAGGTGCACAGGGTGCCACACACGGGCGCCGACGACTGAGCCGCAGCTCCCGGCCCGGCTGGATACGGATTCAGGCTGGAATTACTGGCGCGAAGGACACCCAGCAGCCCAGAGGCCCTTCACAGTCTTGACACCTGCCGCGTTAAGGTGGAAGTGATGCATGGCGGGATTGCGCTCTTGTCTGCCCTGTTCCAATATATTGAGCATCAGTGGCAGAGGCACCTGGCGTCCGTTGAATGCCTGGCAGCAAAGAGTCAGCATGTGCGTGTGAATGAAAGCTGAGGGCATGGGCGTGGGCATATCGGTGATGTTGACGATAGGAAGTGCAATGGTCGCCGGTCTCTCTTTCGCCTGGCTTCACTCCACTATTGCACTCTTCCCTTGATAGCCTTTCTTCGCCTCTGCACTTCCGCTTCCTCCTACGCCTCAAACAAACAACACCCGAGGCCGAACTTCACCTGATTCTAAGCAAGCGGGCGCCGCTCTCCGAAGCCGATACTACCTCCTCTACCCGGAGTACGACCCCGAGGAGAGGCGGCGGAGGCAGAACGACAACCAGTCGAGATATCGAGAAAGGAATGGCGATAGGCGCAGGACGGCCCTGCTATCACAGCTTATATTTGTCGATTTGGTTGTTGCCCGTCAGCGTGAGAATGCCATCGTTTTCCTTACTGAGGGTGCGCTCGACGGAGATGGTCATGATAGCGGCGAAGTCCTTTCATATTTACGATACGTTCGCTTGCCCTCAATGTTCTTGACACTATAAACCGAGGCTACGAACGGGGATGGCCCTTTTGCGAAAAGAGAAGGCTACTCGTAAATGCGGAAGGCTAGATGACTGGAAGGGAGCCGTACAAGTCGTTTTGCCTGCCCGTGCTCGCATGACAGGCGACACGCGGCGAAGGGGCCATCGAAGATAAAGGAGCTGCGCATGTTTGCCGCTCGACGGGTTCCCTGGCCATGAGGACGTTGACGTCGTTGGCCATGGCCTGCTCGGTGATTTGGTGCACTCGGAGAAGCGATTATCCTCGGCGTCGGCGATGTTGCGCAGTGATAGGTGCAGGTGCTTACCGACGTGAACGTCGAAAATCGTTTTCTTGGTTCCTCCCGAGGCGTCCAGATGTTACTCGATGGACCCGTCCGCTTCCCAGCTGGAGTCGCTATATACGTGCTCTCTGCTATGGTCCCTGAATGCTTAATCCCCTGGCTTTCCATCAGGGATGTCGATCTGCGCCGGGCGAGCAATGCCCAGGAATGCGGCCACCGGATCTCGGAGACGGAAATGGAAGGCGCATTGTCCGTAGACACGAGGCCTCTCGGCAGCATGGTCGGCAAGTCTTGCAAATGGCGATGGGGGTTCGGAGCGCCTCCTCGTGTTCCTTCAAGCGTTCAACGTCGCGGCCACTCTTTCACTGGTTTGGCATTCGTGTGCGAGGCACCAACCGCTATATATGCGAGGATAGTTTGCTTCGGCCTTGATCCTACATGTAATTATAAGGCGATTCTTGTGCAGTCGGCGGCCCTAGTATTGGTTCAGCAATGCTCGATAGGGAGGCTTGCTCTGTTCACCGATTTTCCTTCTTGCCTCGCTCGTTCTTGGGGCCACTGTCGGGATCTGGTACATACCTTTGTCCCTTTATTCTTTTCTGCCTGACATCATTGCGTCTCGCCCACGTATACGGAGTGTCGAGGAAGTTTTAATTTCGGAAGGGGGCAAAAGCGGTTGTTGGGCGATGCCTTGTGATTGTCGCAGCCGTACGTGCGTGAGTCTACGGCTCTGCACAGCATTTAGCTGTCTGATGTCAAACCGCGAGCTGTGTCACTGAGGTGCGATTCAGATTCGATGCCCTGTTTCCCAGAGCAAACGCCTTGCTGCATGATTATATGATAAATGGAGGGAAGAGGGGGAGAAGGATCGGGTTATAGTAATGTGAAGGGTCCGTAACGTCGCTGCCGAGGAGTTCTGCGCCAGGCATCCCGGGCTCGTTTGCGTGGAACGCGTTGCGTCGATGTCGGCGTCGAAACGGAGGCGGTCTCGTAGTGGTCCAGGAGCATTCGTAATCACATAATTAGCAAGGGTGCACGCCGGAGGTATTTGACGAATACTTCCCCGTCGGCAAACAAAGGTTGCGACGTGATGTCGGGCGTGTCGCGTTGAAGTCTTCAGAGCAGCGAGGGGCTCGCAAACGCGATGAGCGCATCTGGAGTAATCAATCCGCGGGTTGCTCAAGCTCAACAGCACGAGTTCACTTGGCTGCTTCGGGCATAGCCGACGATTTCGAAGTGGCCTCGGGTTCGAGTAGCGAACGTAGGTAAGTAGGGGTCTCGTATACTTGAATGCCTGCCCGATTACTAGGCATGGGTTCGATTGCCGGCGAGTCACCAGAAATGAAGCCCTTTGATCTGGCTGTCTGGCAACGGTGTTGGTATGAGATCAACCCTGCGCCCACGTACTGCCATGTACCGTACAAGTAAGTAGTGCGCAGGGCTACATGTACGACGTTGAACCGCAACCCACTCATAGCCGACGGACGCCTCGAGCAGAAACCCAAGCTTAGTACACTCAGGTAGGCACGTTGACGGTGGCTCAATTTGATTATGTTACTGGGCGCTGCAACGAACGTACTGGCTTCCTCATTAGTATTTGCGCAATGAGAGATCCTGCTTGACTGGCATCCCGCCGCCTTCTGCAAGTGGCTCATCGACAAGCCGCAATAAACCCACCTGCTGAGGGGCCCTCTTGGCGTTGTTGTGGACAGGAGCCCTCTAGAGTCCATCCCCTGCTGCCACAGTGTAGTCCAAAGCCTCAGTGGTGCACTATGAGGCCCGCGGTGAGGCCATCGGCATGGAGGTAGCTTTACATTTCTCCGAAGGTGCGGAAGGAGAAGAAAGAGGACCCTACTATACTACGCCGAATAGCCAAGACGGACAGCAGCCAAGACATTGTACCCGGGGGTCAAATCAAGCGTTGTTCCTCTACCTCAAGGATCGGCCGAAAGAAGCTTTATAGCTATCTGATCTGGCGACGGGTCGAGGACACGGCGACCGCATCCGACTCGACATTCGCCACGGTCCCCCAAGGCGTGGAAGGGTCCTGAGGACTCGATTGCCACCAAGAAGGGCGTCAAGGTGATCTCCTACTTAACAAACTATACTTCACGGGCCTCTTTACCGAGACTGGTCTTGGTTGGGGAGATCTATACTCATTCGGAGCTACAAAGCCGTGACCGTCACCAACCTTTGGGTACGGGGTTCCTCTGGGTACGGGGTTGGTGTCTGGGCGCTGGGACCGTCTGTTCCAATCCATCTCTAATTGAAATGAGCCAAACGTCGCCATCCGGCCCCCTCAGCCATGCCCTTGCAGATAGTCTATGTGAGACTTTGCACAACCGTTCTCATATAGCTTGCTGAGCTTGGTATCGGAGTCCCATCTGACACATTTGGATGCGAAGGCTAAACAAAGGCTGCGACCGCGGGTCAATGTATTTCGGCGTCATCCAGACCCAGGTCCGCCGATATCACGGGCGCTATAAGGCGGGTGCCTCACCCTACGATAGTCGCTGTTCCGTCATCTAGTCATCGCTTCTCCGCCAGGCGGCGACACGAGCACAACCAATCAGGTCGTCGACGGGATGGCCAGCGACAGCGTCTATGCCCGATTCCAGTTCGTCGTGATTCCGTCGATCGACGGACAGAAGAGCCTCATTCAGAGGGCTTTTATTCACGCGGATTTGAGTGGAAAATCTCGGGAATCTCGGGGAGGGGCAGAGGCAACGTCAGGTTCGCCAAATGGACGCGAGATGCTGATTGCGCGGCTTCTCGGGCGACAAGGATGGCGGCGAGTAAAATGTGGCAAGCCGGAGGAGAGGGCTTCGAGTATGTACGACGTCGGTCGGCATCTAAAAGGCTAGTATTGAGAGCAGGTAAATAGGGCAAACTTTATTACCTCGGTAGTTTCGACCGTGTTGACTCGTATAAAAACACAAGCGTAGCCTTCGCGGTGCATTGCGGGAGTTCCGTCACCACCAGCTAGTCATATCGATTCGAGTTTCGAAGCTACGGGATCGATCGATTCGCCGATACTCCTCGGAACGCAGGGCCATGAAAGACTCTTGAACCGGTTCCTACAAAGTCCACACCGTAGTGCTCTCGACTCCCAATGCTGTGGTCATTTGCTCATCGCTGCTCCCACAGCGGTGGCGGGAGCCCCTGGAACTCGCGCGTCAGCTAATCTGGGCGCTCGTCTTCCGCCTCGTCATTCGTTTCAGAAGGAGGGCGCGTCGCAAAACTGTGTTGTTCTGGATTGTTGATGGTGGCCAGTAATATATATTTACGAATTGACCGGGAGGCTGGGATGCGAGCAGTGAAAGAGTTGATGGAGTCAGTCAAGACGAGGCGCCTATTGCACGCATGGAGCCACAGGCAATGAGCTGTAGGGGTACTGGTTGGCGCGTTTGGCGCTGTCTGAATCCAGCACCTCGGAGAGGGTTAAATCATTCGCTTCGACCCTCTGTTACCGTCCTACTCAGGATGGTAAACACTTCTGAATCTAAACTACGAGCCTTCCGGGCGTGAGCCTGAGGACCCAGACCGACTAGAACAGCCAGTATAGTATCAGTTACTATGAGATATGTAGCCGTTGATTAACTGTTCCCTCGCGTGTCCAGCTTCAAAGCCTCCAGCCGTGACGTTTGCCCGCCCACGGCGATATGGGAAATGCGGCGGGGAAGAAAACCAAGAGCAATCTCATACGGCAATGTTTCCACCACGGCAGACGCCGGCGTCAAGTCATCGGGATTAATTTTCTGCTGCAGGGAAAAACGAAGCAAAGGTTGCGGATCTGGGTCTGGTGGGTCTATGGTGACGGCATCACTCGTTGGAGTTGCCCTCGTAGCCGTGTGCTTATTGAACTTTACTGCCGCATATTGAGAGTTGCTTGAAAGCATTAGACGCCGAGGCCGACGTGGCAATCTTAACGATTCGACGTAGGGACTACGCCAGGGTGCTGCGCACGTACCGTGGTCCTGCAATGGAGGGAGTGTAAAGTCTGGATATCCCATCGGTTGCCGTTCTCTTTGGCCCATGTTTATCGACACACGTATACATGGCCGCTACTACTTATTATTGTAGTCCAAGTTTCGACGCGCATTTCCCAGTTTCAGTCAGCTGACCGAGGTCTGTTGGCGAATGTTGGCCTCGGCCTGAGGCCACAACACCTGAGGCAACGACGCCTTTCCCCCAGTCACTCCGCCTTTTCTCTCTCCCTCCTTCAAGCAACAACTCTGCAGTCAGTTTTCGCCCGCGCGCCCGCTCTCTGTCTTGCCCGAGCTGCTGTTGTTGTTTTTCTCGCCCGCCGTCGTTATTCTTTCGAGTTTATCGTCAGCGCCCCATCAACGCCCTGTTCCAGCCGTCGCTCTTCGTTGTGGAGGACATCGAGGCATTCTTTTCGCCGAGGACGGAAACTCAGTCCGTGTTGTCGGTGCTCTTTGAGGCCGACTATAAACTTCGTGCTTCGGCACGTTGCTAGCGGTTCTGGGTCCCCGAGGTGTTTAGTTTGTCGCGAGAGATTCCGTGAAGTTGGGCTTCGGCCGTTCAGTGGCAGAATGTCTTCGCCTACCCGCGTTGAAAACGCACCCATCCCCGCGCCCGAGGTCAAGCCAGTGCACCCAGTGCACAACAATCCTCAGCGACAACCGTGCGCAGTTCTCTTTGGCGGTCCCGATGGTCCAATCCTTGCTGGCAAGACATTCGGCCTGTCGTTGCCCCTCTCCGTTACCTTCATGGCCTTTGTCGGCAGTTGTGCAAGTCCCTGGGTTGGCCTGAGCTTCGCCTTTCCCTTGAACCCGGACAATGAGAGTATCGGCATTGGCTGCATTCACAGACGTGAGGCCTACCACCACCCAATCCCCAAAAGGTATAATGGCTAATGATATTTGACATAGTCGACCGTGGTGCAGGCGAGCATGGAGTCCCCAAACCGGCGAATGACTATTGGGTCAACGTCAAGTTTCCTCGCGGTCAGTATACCGCCACCATCTGTGAGGCCAGCATCGAGCTCCGGTCTCGCTTCTCTGTATCGCCCAAGAACCTCTGGCAAGTCGAGATCTGCCTAGATGAAGGCGCCAGGGTGGAGGTCTCAGGGTTCGGCGTCCCTTTCACCGACGCAGACCACATCGGCTCCAAGACTGTCCTCGGCAACGAGCCCATCGTCGACAATGTGACGCTGCTAGACGTTATTGAGCAACGTCGCTTCCTACTCGCCGTCGACCAACGCCTGGATCTGGTCGAGAAAACCATAAACGAGTCCTTCCTACCGCCTGCCCTCTCCTATCCCTGGGGCGTGACCCACACATGGGACTATGAGGAGTACCGGGACCTCGTCCTCAACAACAAAGGCCCTGCGTTTCGAACCTGCTGGACGTTTGATGACGATGATATGCACGTCGGCGTCCTATGCCACGTCCATGCACAGGATGTCATCTGGCTCGAGGAAGCAGCCCAGGAGATCCTCAATAGCCACTTGCGCGGCTACTTCGTCCCGCTTGAGATAGACGACGACAGACAGCCGTCAAGATTCTACGTCGTCGTCGCCGCGCCCGAGGACTTCAGGAAGCGGTTCGAGCACGCGTGGAGGCGGCTCCTCAGCTCGGAAATCTTCGCCGTCGAGCTCCTAACTGGGCCGGATGACAAAGAGCCGGCAAACTGGGACGCCAAATTGGTCGATCATCCCGACTCCGTCAAGGCCCTAGAGCAGCACCCCGTCGCCTCCCATGAGATCGTCCTCCTCGTACGCCGCCCGAATGCGGCACTACGTGGTCCCGACTTCAACTTCGCCACGTTCGGGAACCGGCCGACGGCCGATGAGGAGCTCGAGAAGAGCCCGATGAGCTAGACGCTCCTCGCGCTCAGATTCGACACGCAGCTCAAGGAAGTCGGACGCAAGGTCGATGCCGTGTGCGAGTTCATCCCCGGCCGCATGCCCACAAACCCCTTGGCGTTTGGCTTGAGTAAAGATGGCCTCGAACGGGCCATGATAGAACGGAACCTTGTCGAGACCAAGCTCGGCTTCAACATGGCCCTCCACCGCGCGCTGCTCCGCGGCAACGGGTTCTACGACGTACTGCGTCAACGGCAGATCGCGTTGCGAGGCGTCGCCGACGGCATGGCAGCCTTGGGCGTCTCCGACAAGCCCACGCCCGCCCTCCCGGCCCTTCCGACCGTCGACTACCTGCGTGGTATGCCGGACGAGCAAATCGACGCGCTCCTCGAGGAGGCTCTACCTCAGGATCGCAGCCGCTTCCGTTCCCACTTCCGCAACGTGCCCCTGGGGCTGGCCGTCATCACCGCGGTATGTGCGTTCCTTTATCCGTTCAGACCGATCGACTAACGAGCCGTCGCATAGGGGCCTGGGTTCGGCAAGACCACCGCGATAGCTGTCGGGGCGACATGCCAGATCTATACCTTCGGTAGGATCTACTGCAGCGCGCCGACACACGTCGCCGTCGACAACTTCGCGGCGCGCCTCCACGAGGTGTCGGGTCGGTCTATCGATCGGTATAACAAGGACCGAGATAGCGCGGGCCAAGCACGCCGACCGCTCGTCGTTCGTGGATACAAGATGCGCGACGAGTTCCGGGCTATCAAGCACCTACTACAGTTCCCCGACGACGTCGAAAATGCCATCCCGGACACGACGTTCTCTTCGGAGTCACGCTGGAGGCTGCCCCTCTCCATCGCGTACTGGTTCCTTGTGGTCCTTCGCGCTCGCGCCGTCAAGGACGTACCCGCCGAGCTACCTACGACCATCCAACTCCTTCGTAGTAGCTGGGACAAGGCCGCTGATCTCGCCGGGCTTCGCGCGGTCGCGACGGGCCAGATGGATTGGGCTACGTTCAACCAGAGAGGCGTCGTCGTCCCGGAGGCCAAGATGATGAGCCTGATCGACCAGATCGTGACCGGGTCCCAGGCATTGTGCACGACGCCGGCTCTCTCGTCCCGGTCGCCCTATAGCGCCTTCAAGATCCAACTCGCCAAAGCCATCGCCGTCGACGAGGCGGGCAATATTAGCCGCGCCGATCTGTACTCCCTCTGGGGTAATACCTTGCTGCCCTGCCTGCTCGCCGGCGATGATAAGCAGCTGTCCCCGGCCGTTATGACGACGAGCGAGAAGGACGTGGACGGTAATCCCCTTCACCGCCACGTTGCCGATGGCAAGGTATCGCCGCTCCTCTTCTTCAAGTCAACAGGTTGGCCGGTCTATCGTCTTCGGGTACAACTACGAATGGCCAAGGACCTCTTCAGGCTATGCCACCAGGAGGTCTACAGCGACCTCGAGTTCGAATATGCCTCGTTCTGCGACATCAGCCTACCGCAGCACGCCATCGGGGTCCAGCTCGAGGAGTACCTACAGCGTACGTTCAAGACCCTCAGCCCAGCTCCCGATGGTACCCTTGAGCCCGTCTTCGTCCACTGTAACGGGTCGGTATCCTTCAAGGACCCGACGACCATGTCCAGGAGGAGCCCGGACCAGGTTAAGATTGCCCTCGATTTGGTCAAGGGATTCGTCGAGGATACCGGGGCCGACGCCGGCAAGATCGTCATCATCTCGCCGTACAAGGCCAACCTCGACGTCGTCGCCCGCCTGCGTAGGCGGCCCGAGTACTCCTGCCTCAAGGACATCCCCCCAGCAGCGACCGTCGACTCGTTCCAGGGCCGAGAGGGCGATATCTGCGTGATCGTCATGGGAACGACCAAAGCCCGCGGCCCCGGCTTCACGTACGATGAGCAGCGGCTCAATGTCATGCTCAGTCGACAGCGCTGCGGTCTGGTCATCGTGGGCGACAAGAACGTCGTGGGCGACATGAGCAAGGGCAAGGACAAGGACAAGGACAAGGACAAGGCCAAGGGCAAGGCCAAGGCCAAGGCCAAGGGCAAGGCCAAGGGCAAGGGAGTGGGCGTCGTTGGCGACGACGGCGGAATGACATTCATCAACGCGAAGATGCTCTTTAATGTGTGCGATACATTATCGAGCGCGTCGAGAATTGTCGACGTCGATGTGCTGCGTGGGGAGAAGACGGCTGGGAAGAAGCCGGCGGGAAAGAAGCCGGGGAAGAAGAAACCGGCGGAGAAGGCACCGGAGGAAGACAAGCCGGCGGAGGACAAGCCGGCGGAGGACAAGCCGGCGGAGGACAAGCCGGCGAAGGACAAACCGGCGGAGGACAAGCCGGCTGAGGGGACGCAGGATAAAGACTGCGAATAGACGGCGGATAGATCGCGATACATTCCTTTAATGACTATGACTGTCCAAGACGCCCGAAATTGGTTCCGTTGGTGACCTTCTTCGTTGGCCACCTTCTATCCATGCTCAACACCCTCGAGGTAGCCCTTCGACAACTCAATTCTTCCTCCATTTGCTCAGGGTTCGAATAATACATTTGTAAAGTAGCTGCTACAGCGTAGTCCTTCTGCCACGCTGTGCGAGTGATCCTTGGTGCATGTCCTGTGAGCCACAGGCATGGGTCCAACAAAAATTGTGAGAAAGCCACTGTCATCGTCACTTGGTTCCGCCCTCAGACTTATCACCAATGTCCATTGTGCCCTGGCGAATGTCAATCACAGCGCCTACATCATAGAGCCAGGGTAGTCCCAACAACAACATCACCACGTCGTACTTGGCTGCTTTCAGGTCGGGTTTGACGATGACTCAAGCCTCACGTTTGATACCTTCACAGGCGATGGTCATCAGAACAAAATGAGTCACGGGCGCTCGTGAACCATCAGCATTGACCATTTGCAAGCCCTTGAATCCAATGGATGCCAGGTCCAACACCGGAATGTCCGTGTTCTCGCACAAAGCGTTGGGAGATGAGGTTTGCCTCAGAGCCTTGGTCAGCCTATGCTGAAATTTTCAGGTAGGGCCGTTTTTTGACGAAAATCTGCGCCGACTCCGATGGTAATGTTTACCCGAAATGACTTAATGCAAGCCTCCGTTTTGCTGAGGAGCTGGGTATTGTGAAAGTCGTATGCTTCTCCAATGGGCATTGTCGCCCCTACCTTATGGGCAAGACTCGTCCTGACCGGGCCTTTGTTTTGGCCTTTGCCTTCGGTCTGGCAGCTACCTTTCCCTTGGACTGTTTTCGCGATGATAGATGGCGGAATTGCTTCGCACCTTCTGGACTTACCTGCTAGAAGTAGATCAGGTTGAGTGGTACTACGATGCGTTTAGTAAGCTCTTTCCAATCCATAGGTCCAAGATCTTCCCGCGCCTATATTTCACTTAATGTACGCAGACCTTTGGCAGTCTTCTCGGCTGTATAATTCTTCCTATCTGCAGCTTCGGGCAATGAGGTCGGTCCCGATGGTGCATTCATCGTGCTGTCCTGCTAGGTCTGTTACTCGGCTTGGCATCGGGCTTTTATCCTGGTCCGAGGCTCTTTGTGTGGACGACGGGCCTCGGAATCCTCGCTCTGTGGCCCAAGTTTAGTGCGATCACGCCCTCGCCCCTAGCCATCTTGCTGTCTTTTCTTTTCTGGCTCTATGGCGTTGGCGAAGACCATGACCTACCAATTATCCTTGGGAGGAACCATTTCGTTAATTCTTTCTCCCTTGCTTCCTAGGATTTCTTATAGTCGTAACGCCAAAGCTTTCTTGTTGGCCTCATTAGATTGAACTAGCTCGAGTTGGGTACTTGGCACCATATATATACTATTGGAGTGAATGATGGGGCTTCACGCTTGAGGTCGGGGTCGCACAGGCCAAGCACAAAATGGTCAATCGGCCGTTTGAGATGGGTTCGTTCTAATTGGGACAATGGTCTTGGGTCGGCGGCCATTTTATCTCGGGCCCCGGCCTGCCTCAATGTCTGTTGTGCTCGAGTGAAATAGGCAGCCAGTGCCTCCGAAGTTTCTTGGGGCTCTAATCGTCCTACTCTCTATGTCATACCGGGTCCACGATTGTGGGCGAATAATTGTCCTTCAGGGCAGCCTCCAGAACTTGCCAATCTTCCCCCGTGGCGAGATTGACATTAGCCCTAGCCACAATGGACCGTAAGTCTTCCGAGCTGTCGACCAGTGTCGCGGCTGGGCCTTGCAACCCCATATTAATAGCTTGTATGAGGGCATTCGGAAAGTTAAGGGATCCGCCATTGCTAGACTTAAAAGCTCAGTGCAGTCTGGCCAACCATCAACCAGCGGCTCCAGTTCCATCGAAGGCACCCACATCTACAGACGATGGCAGTCGCACATTGGCCTCTCCGAAGTCGGCCATGATGGTTGAAGGTCGAGTATCGCCGCAGGGTCCAGCACGCAATTCCTTCAGTACTTGGGATACCATCCGTGGGGGTCTGTACATAGGGGCTTTCACGCGATTCTTCGCGAGGGTGTGCACGTGTCCTGTCAGAGACAGCAATGCCAGATCTTCCGTCACAGACAGAGAGGATGTAGTCGATGCAGGGCTACAGGATGGGTCGGTGAACGTTGCCTTTCCGTCCAAGGATTGATGGATCGTGGGCGTCACCTATCGTAGCCCTCCACTGGCACACGACTCGGTCGACGCGCAAAGGGATCTTCAAAGTGGACAATGGAAATGAGAAATCACAGCCTTCACAAGACAGCTGGAAGGATGGATGAGGTCACGATTCATCAAGGGTTGATGAACGAAGATATGGTCTCGAAGCGTGGTCGCCACAAAAGAAGGTTCGTCGACTGTGAAAGAGAGGCTTGCTGGTTCTAAGTTGTTAGGCTGTGTAAATGGCCCAGAACAGCAGCAAAATGGCACCATGGACCCACCCGTCAATCGGGCCTGACAAACCCTCCTTCCACGTCAGTACGCTACCCCCATTCAGCAGTGGACGGCAAAATAAGTGCCTCGTTGGACATCAAGATTTTGGTGGTTAGCGACCAACATTTTTTATCGGCTGCCGATCCGCGGGCCGCTTGTGGGTATCTACGCGGGACCACACTGTTTCTGATTGTTCTGCTGTCATCACGTCCTCGGCCAAAATCTATTGAACAAGCTGTTGACAGTACGTCCACCAGATTTTGGTTCTCAAAAACAATTATCACAGAACTTTCGCCGTGTCAAAAGAAACGGCACTCCCGCGTAGGTACTCGAGGGTGCGCCCCGGGGCGGGGTTGGCGCGAGGGTTCAGGTGCGTGGAGGCTGAAGCCAGGGTCATCTATGTAATGCCTCGAGGCGCGGTATCATGAAGTCTCGCGGGTCATCTCAGGCTTTGGCGGAGAGACTCATCGTCGCCGAATCGTTCGTCACTCCGGGCGTCCCAAGCCTGCACCTCGGACAGGACTGTCTCGCCGCCATCGACCTGAGTCCTGCGAGCAGTCGCGTCGACTTATCCGGCGTGGCCTCGTGATGGCAGCCTTCCAGAGGCACCTAGGCTGCTTGCGTTCATTCGGGGAAGAAAAAGAAAAGAAACGTCTGACTAGACCGCTCCGAATTGCCTTACGCTTCACCTGGCGGTGGTCACTGTGCCTACCTCAAAGGTAAGGTGCCTTGGCGTCTGGGGTAGATATCTATGCTTCCAACCCAGTCGTTGCGATGCGCGTCAAATTAACGTACCTAGATACTATAGGTAATCGTACTAAGTATTTTAAAAAGTTGGAAAGCTCTGGCGCCGCTGAAGATGTATTGCTGGCACTGCGCAGTACTGGCGCTGCTACTTACACGTTGCTGTTAAAGGCGCACACCATGCGGGAACCGACGTCGACCAGTCCGCATACAGGCTTTGTCACAGACACTGCAGCCACGAGGCTGGCAGAGAGAGCAAAGGCCTGTAAGTGCAGTCGTGCAGCGTATATTCATCATGATTCGTATCTTTACATTTCGGATCCAACATGCACAGTTTGCCCATCCCTCGAGACTCCGGGGCCAACCTGGCTCCTAGATGGCATCCATCCGAACCTCTAGCTTCCACAGCTTCTGTCCATGTCGCGCCATGTTGATCGTACAAGTCGTGCCAAATCCTCGTTCTTCGTCTTGGAGCTGGCGAACCTTCATATCGCACGTGTCTCGCCCGATGCGCCTTGAAATGCTCAATATGTCGTCTATGCTTTATTTTCTTTGTCCGAAGCCTCTGGCGCCGCCAGCGACTTCTCCCACTCGTCCATCAGGCTGTTGGCTGTCCGCTTGAGATTGCTCGGCGACAGCGGCGACAGCCTGTTGACCACGTTGGGCAGAATCTCCTCGAGCTTGGGAGACAGAATCGGCGTCTCGACTGTCGACGACTTTGTCCTGCTGTAGGGTATTAGCCAAGGCACCCTTTTGTCCCATTCATGCCACAACACGTACATGGGCGTAATGTTCTCCTCCCCGGCTTCAGGGATGGAGCCGATGTCCTCCAATCCCGCGCTGTTGATGGTTGAACCACTCCATCGGGGCGACTTTGAAGGTGCCGGCGACTCCCAGTTGGACCAGTCGTTGTCGTCCAGGGAGTCGAAGCCAAGCGGTGTCCAGGAAAAGTGTTTACCCTTTGTTGGCTTTGGCTTTTCCAGCGAAGGCGCGATGCTCTTGCTGGCTGGTGTTGGAGTTGACGTGTCCAAGCTTGGAGAGTCCAATGCAGTGCTCACCTTCGAGCGCGCCACATGGCCGCCTCTCGACTTCTCTGGATCTCCGGACGACCGTCTGTTCATCGCGCCACCATGTTGCTGAGCCGTTGTTGCTCGCCCCGTGATCGGCTCGTCTCCGACTGTTATTTGGCGAATGTCCTCCACGAAGGCCCTGAGCCCCAGCTTAAAGTCCTCGACGAGCTGCGGCATGGGCGAGTTTTGCGCGGACCGCGGTTGCCAAGACGCCCGTTTCGATAGTGCAGGGTTGGTGAGCTGCGCCGACCTCCGATCCAGCGGCGGGAGTTTCATCTCCTCTCGGCCGTTGTCTTCGTGGACAGAAAACTCTGAATTCGTCCTCGCCGGCGAGAGAAGAGACAGAGTACGTGTGTGGCCGCCACGCAGAACCCTCCGGCGACTTTGCGTTGGCGTACCTTGGTTCTGGTTCTGCAGCAGAAGCTTTCTGCGGTCCCAGTCAACGCTGCGACGTGATGCAGCGGTATCGTCATCCATTGCGCCAGGGGTGACGTTTCTTTGTATTTCGACGTAGGGGCTAGCGCCTCTCGTGTGATGCGGCTCCTGGCATGTCCACTGCTTCTTTAGTGCGACGAGCTCTGCCTCTGCTCGAACAAGCTCTTCCCGAAGCTCCAGTACCCGACGCTCCTGAGCAGCGATTGCTATTATGCCCTCGTTGGCATCAGAAGGCGAGGTGACGTTGGATGTGTCAACGGGGGTCGGGGGAATGGACGACGTGATTGCCGACGTGGGGGCTGGCCGTGACGGATCGCTGGTGGGCGGCGCGATCGGGAGCGTAAGAGAGAGGCGGTTGATGACTCTGGAAGCAGCAGAGTCGGAGCGCGAGTGGCCTCGCGCACTGGGGCCGCCTTGCGATGGCAGAGGTGGCGGCGGCATAGCCTCTGCGTCAGCGTCGTTGTTCTGACGTATCGTGTCATCCTGGGACGTCCCTTGGCGGTGAGTCCGGGCCAGGTCTAGGGGTACAGCGAATGTGTTGGCTGTGGCCATGGCGGCAATGGACGGCTCGAAAGGAGCGCGGTCAGCCGCCGAGGACCGCCGACGGATCTCCTGGTGCGAGGCCATATCCAGGCGCCTGTGCAGGAGCTTGCGAAACGAATGACTGCCGTGAAGCCGACGGCGCTTTTGGAAATGAGTGGATGGGGCCCCGGCGGCTCTGCGGCGCCGCGGACGGGCAGCCGATGCGGCTCTGGCGGCGAGCGCTTTGTGGTGGGCCTGGGTCAGATGGCGATAGTCATGGGAGACAAGGAAAGAACAACGGTCGGCGGCGCAGAGTCGCAGGAGGAAACCCGTCATGAGGGAGCGAGTGTAGAAGAAAAGCAGCGCCGCTGCAGCTCATCGTCGGCCGACCAGGCACAGAAGGGGGCAGCGGTAAGCGTTATTAGCGGTCCGTAGCGGATGGTGGGACGGTGCGCGGGACTGCGCAGGCGCGTCTTAGCATTCGAGCACCATTGGACGGCGGCAGGACATTGGGCTGCTGGGGATCGGTGAGGTGACCAGGGGTGGTGGTGGTGATGGCGACAGTGGTGGATAGCAGGCCGATGGTGTGTGGAGGGTGTGCAGGGCAACGACAGAGGCAACAGTGGCGCTGCAAAGGACGGTGGAGGGGACGGTTGGATGGAGGGAAGCGATCTCGAATTGACGAGATGCGATCTGACGTGACGGGCTCGGTCTGAGTGAGAGTCTGAGCCGCGGTTCGTGTCTCGCGTGGCTGTGTTTTCCAAGCTGGCCGTGAGCGTGGTGAAATGTCTCAGAGGAGCGGCCACGAGAAGCCGTTTGTTTATATTTCAGCTCGCTGCTGACCACGCCCAAGCTTGCGCGATTACACGACGATTGCCGAGGGGAGTCAATGTTTACCTTGTTCGAAACCCGCTTCCTGGACGGTTGACCACGACAACGAGTGGATCGCGCTCAATGCTCAGGGGTTTGGGGGCGGAGTTGCTCGATTATTGCTCGATGGCGGTCGGTGCCCGCAGCTGGCGACTCCAGCAACCAGCTACTATCTGCGCGAGGCTTCGGCCCAGCTTACCGCTAAGCAGCAGCGCGCTCCACTCTCGCGTTGTGCTCCTGGTCGTCTCGCACGGGGTGTGGAGCTGGGCTCGGAGCTTGCTTGACCCCAATTTCCTGCTGAAATTAGCGGCCAATCGTTGGGTTGCTGCGGGGAGGCTCAAATGCTATTTTGGCACTGCAGCGGCGTCTGCTCGTCACGTGCTCCCTTCGGGGTTCCTTTCTTCTCCGTCTGCCTGCCCACCTCAAGTGACGAACGGTCAAGGTTGCGTATGCCTAGGGGTTTGGGGGCGAGTTTGCTCATTGGTTGCTGGACACGTAAGGATGTGTCGCCGTGGCCAATCAGACGGATTTATGCAACCTCGGAACCAACACCGCGTTACAATCTTCAACATCCTTTAAGCAACAACGTCCCCTAAACCAACGGAAATGCGCTACCTTTCCACCTTCAACCCGCGCGGGCGGCGAATCAATGGCCGAGGTTTTGTGACCCGGCAGAAATCGTCTGGGGTACCACGGGGGTTGTTTGCATTTACGGGTAATACGGCTGAGTACTAGTCTACAGCTTTCGGACGCCCGCTACCTTATTGAACAGCGACCATTCTCAACCTCCAGTACGCTCGGCAGTCAGCTCTTCACAGACTCCATGGCTGCCCAACAACAGCAGTTGGACTCTGGCGAGCTGCTAAACGCCCCGTTGTTTTCTCCAAATTCGCAGAACCCTCAGATCTGGCCGGAGCGGCCTCGGCACCACGGGCCGGCTGAGCACTACGATCCGCCAGGACCTTATGCCCCTTCGCCAGTATCGGAATCGGTACGACCTGCCTACCAGCCGGTTCCTAGGAAGGCCGTGCCTCCTCCCACGACCCACCAAGTCGGGTCGGACCCTTCATACTTCTCGGGAGCACCACTAGAGCCGTCCAAGGAGCAGCAACCCGCTCATGATCCGGCAAGACGGCGCCACCGGGGAGGTGGCTGGGGCGCAGAAATCATTTGTGTCGTTTTGAGCATTCTGTGCGTCGTTGCCATTGTCGTTACTCTCTCGCGGATCGACGGTCGGCTGCTCTCGTCATGGACGATAGCCATCTCGCCCAACGCCGTTATTGCGATTCTGTCCACCGCTGCCAAGGCCGCAATGATGTTGCCAGTTGCCGAGTGCATCAGCCAGCTCAAGTGGCTTTACCTGAAGCGGAGAGCGTCGGGGTAAGCTTGGTAACACTTTGAAAGTATTGTCAACACAAACTCACGCCGCCCGTTTGCTAGTCTTGAGCTTCTTCAAGAGTTTGACAACGCCAGCCGCGGGCCGTGGGGCGCGTTGAAGCTCTTCTGGCATGCCAGGAGGTCGCCTTTCCCCGCCTACCTCGGATGTTTCGTCACGATTGCTGTGATCGCTGCGGACCCCATGACACAGCAGGTTCTCAGTTTCGAGCAAAAGGCAACCCAAGTGCCCGGGACCCAATCTTCGGTGACCAGATCACAGGTCTATGACAACGGTCCGGGTGGGGCTAGCATGACAGGTCTTGTCCCTGTCGGTGAATTTATCCGTGAGTGGTACTCGCTGCATCTCTCATTTTTCTGCTGGGGGTTAGGGGGAGGGGGTCCTCTGAACATATGCTTATTCCTCGATCCCAGCTCCTACACGGGACGGCCTTCTACAAGCTGCGGCAGTATCAGGCGTCTATGACCTGGTCTCCCCGCCGCCGTTCAATTGTCCCGGGTTCAACTGTACGTATCCAGACTTCACGTCTCTTGGGATATGCAGCAAGTGCAGCGATGTTACTGCGCAAACCGTCAAGAACTGTAAAAACGTTACGGGAGGGTACCCTACCCAAAGATGTAATTTCACAACGCCAGGACGGTTTAGTCTCGAGGCTATCGCCGGCAGTAACGCCCATAACGGATTCGGCTACACGCTTCTGAACATAACCGTCAGGAAGGACCGAGAGAATCTCGTCAACATGGGTATAATCCACTTCGCAAAGGAACACGCCGCGAGCGACACACACTGGCAGGGCACGTTGACGGCGTACGAGTGCAGCTACGACGCGTGTGCGAAGGCCTACTTGGGCTGGACGTTCGTCAATGGGAAGTTGGTGCCAGGTGCGATCCAGGAGTCACGGCTACATGCAAACGCCACCGGTGCAGGGACGATTGTTCCGTACACGACCCTTGAAAAAGGGTTTCTGGGAAACACGACCTTCATGATCAACTTCCTTGATCTGGATCTCATGGCCGGGGTCCTTGCCCAAGTCTTCGATGCTGGGAACCCTCTAAGCAACATCTTCACCGCAGGCCTGTACAACAGCCCGAACTTAACAAGGACGGTGGAGAACATCGCGACGGGCATGTCGCATCGGATGCTCTCAGGCCCGAATGCTACAGCCGTGGCCGGCGAGGTGTTCGCGATGCAGACGTACATACGCACCCACTGGGCTTGGCTAACGTTGACGGCGGCTCTGGAAGTGTTTACGTGCCTGTTTCTGACCTCGGTGATTATCGCCACGACCAGAGCGCGGCAACGCGCGTGGAAATCGTCACTGGCGCCGATGTTGTACGATGACGTGATGATTGATGAATAACAACACCGAGCCGGCTGGAGAGCCTGGCTTAGAGTACCATTGCCTTTTATCCAGCTTCGACTGCCCAGGTACACGCGACGTAGGAGAAGATTTTGAGGGTGATAATATGCGTGGCCATAAAGGATCCAGACGCTTCCTGTACATCTGTACTACGTAGAACATTGCATGTGCGTGGAAACCCTACCCGAAGATGGCGCATTCCCGGCCTGGAGGGCGCAAGGTAGCCCGAAGCCTAAATTTGACCAGCTTTTCCACGACAGAAGGTGATGCTCTAGCGGTGAACGGCGTAACAAAAAATAACCTAAATCGTTCTCCTCCCGGGGTGTCCCCGGAGTATTGCATCTACACATCGGTACGGAGTACAGCGCAGTGTGAAAAGCTTATTAGGCAGCTACTAAGAGGGACCTTGATAAATATGGAGGTGTAAACCTGGTGTGGGCCGACGCCCGACGCGGTGTCCAACACGGACCATTTGGCAAAGCTTTGGCCTCACGACACCATGACTATCAGGCATAGCTGCAAGACTCTGCCTGGCAGACGGTCACCTGCATTGCCTCGCGACGTCCGCCAAGCAACGGCTCCGACACCGTTGCCTGCGTGATGCTCCGTCCCACCGTCGTACAAGCCGAATTCGTGCGGCGTTGCGTTAACCTACCTTTCTTCCTCGCGGAGATTTTCAAATAATTCTTCATCTTTCATTTTTGGCTGGATCTCGTTGACATGGCTTGGCCTGATCGGCAGCACGATGCCTTTTCCATTTGCTCTCGTCTGTGATCTGCTGGACGAGTGTCACAGGCTCTGCCTCGCCCGCAGGCCAGACAAAAACGCCGTCGTCGACTGGTTTGCGCGACATCGTGGCCGGATCGATGCGTACGATACCAACCTAGCGGCTTTGCTGTCGACGTTGCTACCAGAGAAAAGGACCGATCGTGTCTACTGCATACAGGCGGCCAGCCTGGAGAAAATTGTTGGCCGAGGCCTGATCCTCGGAGCGTCCCGCATTGCCGAACTGGCGAGGTACAAGCAGCCGGGTCTGGGACTGGACTTGGCTGACTGTGTCGAACGCCTGCTCATCGTCACCGTGAGTAGTACGCCTCTGGTCTATAAGCGCTGAGCTCATACGTTGGCAGCCGAATCCCTCTTACGGCCACAAGTACCGAATCACCGTTGAAGAGGTCGATGGCATTCTGCACGACCTGGCCTCAAAGATCAAGTGGAGCTCACCCGCTGTTCGCAACTCACAGGCCCATTTGACGCAGCGCAATAGAGGCGACTTGGAAGGAGTCTATCGGCGACTGAGCGCAAGAGAGGCCAAGTGGTTCACCAGGCTGGTTCTCAAAGACTATCAGCCGCTTATTTTGGACTCCAATCTCGTCTACAGCTGTTGCAACCCTGTTTTGCCATCCATTTTGAGAATACAGGATGACTTTGCTACGGCCATCAAAACCATCCAGGACGCCAAGGGGAAGATGCTCCCCAGTTCTGTACGCTCAACTCCAATGAGTGGCAGAGTGCTGGCTTCGATCAAGCCACAACTCGGGATCAAGGTCGGCAGACAGAACTGGTTCAAGGCTCGAAGCATGAAGCACTGCGTCGATATGGGTCACGGTCGTATGAGCGTCGAGCAGAAGATTGACGGCGAATACTGCCAGATTCATGTGGACGCCGTCAACGGCCGTCCTCGAATCCAGATCTTTTCTAAAAGCGGAAAAGACAGCACGGAAGACAGGCAGGGGTTGCAAGGGTACGAAAGCCCGATCACGACTCCGACTTTGGCACTGACTCTGCGCACAGGCCCATATTGAAATCGCTCAAACTGGGCTCGCCCGGCGCAAAAGTTCACAGATGCATCCTTGAAGGCGAACTAGTTGTGTACAGTGATTTTGTAAGCGCGCAACATGAGGCTCAAGCATTGGTTCTGACTGGCGCAGGAAAACAAAATCCTCCCGTTTCATAGAATCAGGAACCACGTGGCACGTAGAGGCCGCTTTATGAATACAGAAGAGGATACCCCGTAGGTTTTCTTACAAACCCACTATACCGACAGCGACTGACTGGGCAAGGCCGAGGCCTTACGAGCATCTAATGATAATATATTACGACATTTTACTCCTCGACGACCAGTCGCTCTTGGACGTTCGCCATTCCGAGAGGTTCAAGATCCTCGAGCAGGTTGTCCATTGCGAAAAGGGGCGAGCAGAGTTGATACCACGGCAGATTATAGACTTTGGACATGGTTACGCGGTCTCGGACTTGCGAAACGCCTTTGCCAAAGTAATAATGACAAAGGGCGAGGGGCTCGTGCTGAAGCCAGATGACCCCTATTTCAACTTTCACAATCGTGACCGACCGTTTTCTGGACTTTGCATTAAGCTCAAAAAGGAGTATATCGGCAACTTTGGCGACGTGGGAGATTTTGCAGTCGTTGGGGCTGGCTTCAACGCCGCGAAGGCAAGGTCTTACGGGATTCCAAGTCTGAAATGGACGCACTTTTACATCGGCTGTCTCGACAACAAAGAACAAGTCAAGCGGTGGAACGCGTCGCCAGAGTTTACCGTGGTCAGCGTCGTGGAGCTCAACGAGACGCAGCTTCAGGCCTTGATTTCATTCGGCAATCCGACACCCGTTCCGCTACCCGATAACAGTGCGACCAGGCTGAAGCTTCCAAGAGGAATCGAGACAACTGCGCCGTTATCAATTGCCTTTGAAACACCGCTTGTCTTTGATCTGAGATGCTTCAGCTTTGACAAGCCAGGAAACACGGGTTTTTGGACGCCGAGATTCCCGATGGTGTCCAAGATCCATTTCGACCGTGACTTTACTGACACAGTGTCGTTTGAAGAGCTTCAGCAGATGGCAAAGGACTCAACAACGGCTCCGGAGTTGGAAGACAGCCAAGAGAACCTCGCTTGGATTGCCAAACTGGAAGGCGCAGACCCAAGGGGGTGGGCCGTTGATGCAGCCAGTCAATTAACAGCGACGACCATGCCTACCCCGTCACCCATGAAATCGACGCAAAAGACATGTGGCTCTGACTCTCGCACATCGCCTATCCTTTCAAGGTCAATTAGAGGACGAGTCTGCGAGGGCTTTGAAAGGTCCAAAGCTCCTGAGCAAGGGTTAAAGCCGTCTACTATTGAAGCAGTCTTGCCGATTACGCCTCCCACATCCTCCTTACCACAGGAAATAACACCGACAAAGAACACGACCATCGGTCCACGGAAGCGGCCATCACCCTCCGCAGCCACTTCATCACCATTTCGTAAACGACGCAGGCCATTAGGGTCTGATCCTTGCTTGGCTTCGCCAGTTCAGAACAGACTTCGCAAACCCCTGGAAGATATCGATGTCAATGCATCACAACATTCGGCCGCACCGGGTACCTCCTTTGTCGTTGAGTCTCAGAGGTCAGAATACCAGCCGCAAATGAACCAAGCAATTGCGTTTACGCAAAAAAACGAAAACACGGAGGCTTCTTGGCCAGAAAATTGCGCTCTTACCAAGCAGCCAGCTTCTATTATCGACGACATGATAATAACAGGCCCCGGCGAAGCGCTACTGGGCTCTGATGAGAGCATACCATCCTCTCCGACGCGATACTCGGACAAAACATTGCGGTCCGATGTGGCATTGACATTGACAAAGGGATGTTGCTCGTATGCTGGGGCACAATGCCATCTGGCTGGCTCGACGATACTTCTATCATCGACATCGCTAGGCGCGGCAACAGAGCCGAGAGCACTTCTCAAATCGCATGGCATACATGACAACGCCACCTTCGTGGAGGAGTGGCTAGAAATGGCAAATCACGGAGAGGCAGTTTTGCCTGGCTCGCAGCCAGGCCAGAACAGGATCCTGCTTGTGGACAGCTTGAAGGATTCTGCTGAGACGAAATCTCTGATTATCCGCATCGAACAGGCTCGGAAAGAGCTGCCACGACAGAAGCGAAATTGGATAACGATATACGACTGGCGGATATTGAGGTACCTAAATGTTTTGGAGGACGTAAGCATCACCACAAAGTATTATGACGGGTTCCGTGACCCTTGGCGTCGGTGGTACTGTGGGATGGTGTGACAGCCTCCAGCTAGGAAGATGCCCATGGTCTGACTCAGAAAGCAAGAGGTCGTTATTGAACAACTTGAATGAGATGAGGGGGCCTCATCAAAAAGGCTTATGCTTCAGTGGCTTCAGCCTTGTCATCGTACAGCTTTCCATAACTGGCCTTTAGCCTCATGAATAAATGCTCGTCTGCCGTCATGACCTTTCTCTCCGCGTATGGGTTCACATCCGACGTCTCTTCCGGAGACACATAATTTTTGACCCGTTCGCTAGGCACTGCCTCCAATCGCGTCTTGCCCATCGGGTGGCAGAAGAAGGCCATCGAGTACCTCGTCCCTGCGTTCGACTCGCCAGCGACCCCGGAAGCAGCGGCCCCGTCCGTCGGAAAGACGACCCTGTGCACGGTGCTGCGGAACAGTCCGTTTGTCCAGTACGAGAGCAAATCGCCGATGTTGACGAGGACCGGCGGGTTGGGGTCCGTTTCAGTGCCGGGCGGGCATACGGGGACAGGAGCCCACGTGGTGCCGTCCTTTTTCAGGATTTCGAGGCCGGCCTGGCCTCTCAAGCGGAAGAGCAGCGTGATGGAGCCGTAGTCGGAGTGGGCGCCGGCGCGGACATCGTCGGCGGAGTGCGCAGTAGAGTCGGCGGGCGGGTAGCGCAAGAAACGGAGGATGCTGCCAGAGCCCCCTGGGTGCGTGAAGTGGGCGGAGGAAAAGAAGTCGCCGACCTAAGATGAAGAGCATGAGACTCCGGGTAGACCTTACTGTAGAGAAATGGGCCTTGGCAACCTACGTCTAAGCCGAGACCGAGCAGGTAGAGAATTTTGTGGCAAAGCTTGCCGCACAAGTCTGCAAAAGCGCTGAAGCGCGGCTCGTCGCCGGCAACAGTGGGGGGCAAGGGCTGTTGAGCCTTGCCGTCGATGAACTCGCCAAAGTTGAAGGCCCTGAATACGTTGATTGGACGAACGCTTGTCGCAGAGCATCGGGTTTGTCACTCACTCTTTAAAGTCGCCGACCTACAATAGCATGTCAGTATGGAGTGTGCGTTGACGAGTGAAGCTCGCTCACTCTCTGGTGCGTGGGATCCAGCGTCTCGGTGTGCATGCCCGACCACCCGCGGTTGTTGGTTTGGATAGAGCATTTCTGCTTCTCTCCAAGTGGCGCATCGAATAACTTTTTGGACTTGACTCGCGAGATACGTCAGATATGGTTGCGTCAGGTACGCGAATGGTCTTGTCAAGTGGACACTCACGAGCGTGAATGCGTCGTCGACGGCACGGGCTGGAATGTCTTTGCCGAGGTTCTTGATATAGATGAAGCCGTGGTCCTCGGCGGCGGCGACGAGTTGACGGGCGACATCCTTCTCGACGCCTGCGAGGTCAATGACGGGGATGTCTGCGGTCGCCATGTTGCAGTGATGATGGCTGTTGTTGGAGCTGAACTGGCATCTCAAAGGTGGGGTTGAAGGCTACGGGATTCAGACGCAAAGATAAGGCCGGGCCTTGGCAGACGGAAACTGACATCAAAGAACCTTGTCATTTTTAGAGAAACATCCAATGCTTGTGGCATCTCATAAACAGAGCATCTTCCGCGCGGGTCTCTCCATAAACTTGACCTCGAAAGTAACAATGGTGGGTGTTTTCGATGTTATGAATTTGAGGTGCATGCGAAGTACCCCGAGCTTCGTACTCTGCATAAGCCCTGCAGCGGGAGTAGCCGGCAAAGCCACAAGCCCCTTTCCCACTTCAGTTGGATTGCATTCACGCACCAGTAACATGCTCGTAGTCACGGATGTGTCCCGACGCTTTCAGATTCACGACCCGGTCCTTTTAGCATTGTGAATGTCAGTCCATGCCAAGGCCGGCTGTGGATCATCGACGATCTCCCTCGCACCGCCACATCGTTCACAAGCCACTACGCTACCTTACTGTACCTTAGGCTACAGACACGATACAGTACATGAGTACGTACCTGCGGAGCAGCATGGTCCAGGCTCCTGCCGCTGTGGCTGCGCCGCCTTCCATTCTGTTTGTGCTACCGGCACCAGCTGCTGGGGAAGGAGAAACCTCGCGAACAAACACCTGCCAGCTAGCTGTTGTGGCCCGACAGCAACCTCGCCCACACCCTCCCGCCGACCTTTCGCAGAGCCACGTCGTCCAGGCCTCCTGAGAAGTCTTTCCGTGGGGCTCCCTTGCGTCCCTTTTTACCCGACCCTGAGTCGTCCTCGGTCTCCCATGACCGTCTCTGCGACGCCTCGTTGAACCCTGAAGCAACGAAGCGGCGAAGCCACACGCGATTTCGTTGGTCACCATTTTTCCCTCTGGGGGAGGTGGGAAGACACCAAACACACGACTCTCCGAGCGGCCAGCACGCGAGCGAAGCACCAAGAACAAAGGCGCCCGAGTCGCCCACAGTTTTGTCGAGATGCCTTGTGAGTGCTTGTCTCCTTATTCCTGGAACTGGTGGGGACAATTGCGAGCTCGACGTGGTGGTCGTTCGACTCATCACCACCCAACGCTGGAGCTGGTGTACGGTCGCGTGAGCTTCAGCCTCGGCATCAGCAGCTCATGGCCAGCTCCGCCAGAAGCTGGGGCCTCTGGGAATGCTATGAGCGCAGAATAGCAAGCTCAATGGCATGTTGTTGACCCAGCCAGCTGCCTGTGGGCGCTGGCGGGCTTGATGCGATAGCTTCTCGACCCACGAGCCGTACTCCTTTGTTCGCGAGTTGGGCCAGATTGCTGACGTCTATTCGCAACAGTTCTTGTCCAGGATTCCTGGGTCAACGGCCAGTCGACGTATGCCTTCCCCCAACCCCCTTGCCCGCATGCTCCTCGACCCTCTGCCTGCAGTTGGAGACTGCTGCTGACCTCGACCGTCGCTGTAGGACGTATGACATCGCCGAGCTGGAAGACTGTGCTATAGCCGTGGATGCGACGTACTATCTCAACCATTTGCTCGACACCCCACCGGCCCATGAACCCCTGCTCTCTGCCCTCGGTGGCCTTACCGGCATCCCGTCCCACATCAACGAGAACCTGGATCTGTGGGACAAAAACCACATTGTGCCACTCTTCGTCTTTGACGGGCAGTCCATCACGGGACAAGATGATGTGTCTCTCAATCGCCGACGCGCAGCGAACCAGAAGACCGACGATGCCTGGAGCCTTTACTCGCAATCGCAGGCGGAGCAAGCCGTGGCCACTTTTGGAGCCAACCCGGGTATGATTCGCAGTGCTTTTTTGCTGCGCCATCATGCTAACCCTTTTATGCATTGCAGGAGCCTACTGTGTTCGGAACCTCTATCCTTTGCTCCAGAGTATTCTCAAGCAGCGGGGCCTGCATTTCCTAGTCCCTCCCTACAATGCGTGTGCTCAGGTACCCGCCCCTCAGCTCGGGCTCCGTTAGCGGAATGTGAACACTAACTCGGAAACAGCTTGCGTATTTTGAGTTGGTCGACTCAGACCAGTGCGCGGGTGTCATGGGCCCTCAGGAGCTGCTTCTCTATCCCGTCAAGGACTCAGTTATCCGAAGCTTCGACTGGGATGCAAAGACAGTGACAGCTGTATCCAAGAAGAAGGCCATGCGTGCTCTTGGGGTCAGCGAGCCCATGTTCATCGACGCGCTTCTCATGACGGGCACGTCATTCCTGGCCCCCTTCCCTCCGCTGTTGGACACCTCCATGTACCAGCACTCTTCCACCGTTATGGATGCTGTCAATATGCTACGGACGTCTGACAAGTCGGTGGCCACTGCGTGTGCCTCGTTCAACGATATTCTTCAGGCGCAAGACCCGGACTGGCTAGACAAGTACCGCAAGGCGCGGATGGCGGCGCACCACTTCATTTTCGTGGCTGAGAATGGCGAGGTTCGCGTCAACGACTTTGAGCGGCTCACCAAGGACAATCACGAGTACCTCGGCCTCCAGCTGCCCGCAGAGTTGTTCCACTACCTCAACACGGGTCTTATTGGCGCCCGAAATTTGAGCTGTATAACGCACAGTCAGATCGTGGTGCAGCCGACCCTGGACGGCGGCGTATCTGACGAGTACAAGAAGCTGGTCACTGAGAAGATTTTGCTCCTCAAGGAGCAGGCTCTCGGGCTCATCATTCCTCGAGTCCATCGCGGCATTGGGCACAAGCAAATCACAATGCGTGTGTGGTTCGATCCCAAATTTGCCCACACGATTAACCATCGTTCCCTACAGCCGCCTCCTTCGCAGCGAGTGGGCACCTGGGACGTCAAGGAAACAGATCTACGCAAATTCTTTCCGGCTGATTTCGCCGGGCCCATCTACTTGGAGGTGCTGGCCTTGGCGAACCCCGACTTTGTGGAAATGACCATTGCGAAAGAGAAGCTGATTAGAGGCATTGATTCCATGGAAATGGTGACCTCTGTAACCATCTGGCGATTCCTGCACCTCAGGGGATACGTCAATGACGAGCACAAGCTGACAAAATGGGGAAATGCTCTGGCCACGACTTTGCTTGCGCTCAAGGATGCAGGCGAGAACCGGCCTGAGACGCCTGGCCTCGACGAGGCCGCTCTTCTCGCCTTTGAGTTGATCAGGTTTGGTGTACTCGACGGTCAACACCGCGACGATGTAGCCGGCATGCCTCGAAATGGCACCGACGAGGAAAAGTCGAGCTTGGTTCTGATAAGTCAATGCGCAACACTACTGAAGCTCAGACACCAAGTGTATGGGTATACCGGACCTCTTAACAAGAGTCTATTGGCGTTCCGCTCGTTGTCGTCTGCGGTGCGGGAAGCTGATCGAGATCTGATTGAGGCCATTGTGGCATCGATGTTCATGTATGGGCAGTGCAAACGGGAGAGAGATGACTACCTGGATATCAGCCAAAGGTGCGGATTGGCAACTTTCTATGTGGAACGAAGTGGAAACTAACATGATGGCAGACTTCCTTTCCTGCAAGAGCCGGACATTGGGCTGGGCATTGCTATCAGGACCTTCTTTGACGAAGACGAAGTGAGCGACAGCAAGGACGCGAGAGCCGCTAGACTGTCGGAGTTCCCAAAGACGTTTGTGCCTTTTGCGGAAGCTCTGGTGGACGACTTCCGACTCTGCACGGATTTTGTGGGTGCGCTTAACCAAGGCGTGCAGACGCTGGACAGCAAGGAGATGCCAGCGTCCGACAAGGCGGCCTGGGCCAAGGCGCAAGGGTACCTGGACGCGAGACCCTTTTGAGATGACAAGACCGTAGGCGATGGCGGTACTTCACGGCAGTAATGGCGGAGGCGGCGCAACAAAAATTGAAGCATCCATGTTGGAAGCACCTGTATTCAAGTACATTGTTATGGCTCCCTGGGGCACCATACCATCGACGTATTGGCGTGGCCCAGTCGATGACATGACAGCAGGAATCGTTGGACAGGTCACGGGAGCAGTGGATAGCTTGAGGAGGGTCGAGGCGTGGGGAGGCGACGATGAGGGAGCAAGGCGCTATTGGGGACGGAAGCCAAGGGAGCTGACAAAGGCCAGAAGTGGCCGATGATGTATGGAATAGTCGGCAGCAGATGTGAGCCGACATGGTTAGATAGCACAAGCACGCCACCGAAGAGGAGGCGTGGCTGCGAGGCTGTTCTATTCCATGTCCTGTAAAGAAACCTACGCATTCATGTCCACCTCGCTATTATGGCAGGCACTGAGGTTGTGGGTTCAGGGCCGGCGCTCCGAAGATTGCGGAGTCGCAGACCCACACGGGGGAGCGGGGGCGCCTCGGCTCCGATTCGGGCGTGCTTCACTGCCGTTTCATCTGAGCGCATGGCAAGCGAGGAGTCGGCGACGTGGCGCTGGCAATTGATTGGGACAATGGAACAGGTCGTGGCGACTGCTTCCGTGTCAAGCTGGGTTGTGTAAGTACTACGACGAAAGCATGGACTGGGGAGTATTCTCTGTTCCTTTTCTTTTTACTCGTGACTAAGTAAAGTATTGAGATTGGGTGAGCTGAATAAAAAAGGCTGGGGCTATGAGAATAAATGTGTTCTACATGGTATCATAAGATAGGGAATCTTTCATCTGCGCCCGAGGCCGGGAACACGGCAAGGTGTGGCGCGCCCCGTGTTGTTGGCATGGACAGCTGAGTCCGATAGAGACAGCAGTAGCTGGTCTCCAAGTCCTGTGCCCACCAGGAAAAGGGTTCTTTTTGTGTTTTACTTGTTTAGAAAGACTCGGCCACACTCCCAGGAGTCATGGCTTCCTCACGAGACACCCATAACCATGGGTCCCGCCAGGATCATGTCGTCCTTGAGCACTCCGTCCAGCGGCGCCGTGCTGGTCAGGGACAGATACGACACGCCAGCCACGCCGGCGGGTACCTGACAGCCGTTGGCCTCGGTGAAGGGCGAGAAGGCGGTGCCGCCGGGGAAGACGCCGCCAGAGGTAAAGGCGCAGAACTTGGCCGCCGAGCCGGCGCCGCCCTCGGCCGCCAGCTTGACGGTGGCACCGACGCCCATGGCGCTGGCTCCCTGGCCGGCCGCCATGGTCAGGGCGGGGAAGGCCTGGACGTTGAGGTTGCTGCCCTGGGGGCACTCCTTGATGAAGGGCTTGGCGATGGTGAAGACGGAGCGCGGGCCGAGCGGCGCGTCAAAGGCCTGGGGGACGGCCTCGATGCCGGCGAAGACGCGGATGGCGCTCTGGTGGCGCGACTCGATGGTCAGGATGCTGCCGGCGGTGCTGAGGATGCTCTTGTCGGCGAGCAGGGGCGCCGCGCCCAGGTAGGCTGAGACGCCGACGTTTTCGAGCACGGCGGCGGTGCCGACCATGCCCTTTGCGTCGGTGAACTTGAAGTCGTAGGTGCACGGCTGCACGGGCTGGATGCCGCCCTGGGCGAGCGAGCTCTGCAGCAGGTCGACGTGGGCCGACTCTGTCTGGCCGATGGACTTGAGGTCCTTGACCTGCTTGTCGTTGAGGCCGAGGGCGGCAAAGTCCGAGTCGGGGAACTTGGCGAATCCCTCTCTGTAGAACGTGTTCTCGAGGTTCTCGAGCGTGAGGGCGCTGCAAGTCGTCTGGTCAGAGACTTGAATTCGCAAGCGGCATCGAGGCAGTGTGAGACTTACAACTGCAGAATGTCAAAGTCGCTGAGGCCCGACGCCGCGGCCTCGCTGCTTTGCCGCATGGCGAGCTCGTGATAGTGCATCTGCCGCGGAGACAGCCTATAAGACGAGGGAAGCGCGGCGGCCGTTGCCGCGAGGGCCACAAAGGCGAGGTTCTTGAGCGAAGAGGCCATTATTGTTTCGTGGAAAGGTGAAGAGAATCGTCGAGGACCAGCCACTCTTTATTAAAAGATATTTTGGTACTAAGGAAGAATGAGGAGCGAGTGAGTGCTTGGACGTGAGGCAACGAAGCGAAGGACGGAGGTGGTGAGAGACAAAGCAGGCCAGCGCTTTTGGGCGGTAAGAGAGGGGAGGGAGAGAGGACACCTCCTCTAAAGTAAAGACAGAAACAAAAGCTTATGGAGGTATCAGAATCCAAGAAACGGAAAGACCGAAAGCACTGGGGCGGCGATGGCCGAGCTTTTGACATTGCCGGCCCGCCCAGCAACACGACACGACTCTCTCTCCATGCGGCTCGTTGGCCATCCGCTCCGTGGCGTTTGGCAGGTTTGCACTAGGGCTCAACGGGCAAGGCTACGGATACCCGACCTCACTCCGGCACGGACGGATTGCGGCGCACCCGCTGCTTCTGCGTGCGCGGGCTCGGACGGGAGCCTGTCCGAAACGGCTCTGAGACAGCGGGCGTGCCTCCTGGGCTGGCGCTGGCCGGGCCGGTTCGTTCGCTTACTAGCCATACTCGGGCTGATGCCCATGTCTTTTGCTTGGTGGCACAGCACGCAATGATTACATGAGGAAGCTTGGAGTCTCTCGTGGTGTTTATTTAGGAGCGCGTTTATTATATTCGTGGCTTGTGGCCGAGCTGGGAGCGTCGTGCCCAAGGGTCAAGGCGGCGTCTCACTAATAACACTGGCGTTTCTATACAGACCAACTTACGGTGATCCAGACTCTGGGTGATTGCATCGAGAGGAAGAGGAGACGCAACTCTCGGTTTGATGGACAAGTTGCGTGGTTCCCGTCATCGTCTTCAAGCAACACGGAAAGCACGCCGCCGTGAGTGCCAACCCACATCACATGGCTGTCATGGTCCGTGACACACCTCTGCCGTCTGATCGTCGTCGTCGTCACAAACCTTGTCCCGTGTCGTCCAGGCAGCCCGCCGCCAAGTGCCGACCAGCTCGAGCGCACGTTGCTACACGGCCCAGTCCTGCCTCCTACGCGCCCGGCTGTAGATCCTCCACCGGTCCTGCGCATTCCGGCACGCATTGCTTCGACTCCGAGATCCCTTCCGAATCCCGGATGCCTCTCCTCCTCCCTCGCCAGCCGTGAAGCCACCGTATCAAGCCCGCTGATCACACTTCGTCTCGACTCTGCCCGATAACGTTGTGGGGCTTCGGGTGATCAATTTTCGCTACTTCGTCTGTATTCCCATGCTATTTTGTCCCTGCCTCTGCGCGACCCCCTCCAGATGCCCACTGTCCGCTCAGAGACGTGCATCTGTGTGCCATATGACATTTAATTTATATACCACACATCCTCTGCAGCGGCAGCCTTGTACTCATATGTTTCTCCTTCGCCATGGCCTACAACTCTCCAACCATAGTCCTTCTTTTCGTGCAGTCTGCAATCCCCCGCGTCCCCCGCGGCTCGATTCAGCACCCGCACCTTCATTACAACGCATAGGGGTTAAGGGATCGAATGGTCAAGCAACTGTTCAGTCATATTGTCAGTCGAAATCCTCAGTAAAAGGGGGCTTCGTTACTTACGGAGGGCTCTTGCTGAGGTCAGTCTTCAAAATGACCGGAACCCTGGTCATCTCCGTCACATCCTGGATGTACTCTCCGCCATCCTCTCGTAGCTTGAACAGCTTGAGGTACTTCTCCTTGTTTGTCAGGCGCGCCTCGACAGTCTCGGAGACTGGTACCTTCGAGTCGGAGCGGGTGCGGTGCAGCGTGCCGGCGTTTGAGGACATCCGTGCCGGTGATCCGGGCACGCTCTGAGTAGGGCGTTCGGCCAGAGACACGCCGGCCATGGCCTCGGTAACGTCCGACGTGTTGTCGTCGTCATCGTCGAACAAGGCATCAACATCGTCAATCGACATGGTCCCCGTTTCGGTCTGCTTGCGAGCCGCCTCGTCACGTTCCTTCCTCGCCTTGTCCGCCTCCTCGGCCTGTCTGGCCGCGGCCATGGCGTTGGTCATTCTCTGAGAGGCGGCCGCCTTGGGTCGTTCGTCTTCCGGAACGTATGCCGAGCTTGGCACTCCCTTCTCCCAGTACAACTCAAGCACTCTCTTCTCCTTTCTGAACTCTGCCTTCTTAAGCGGCAGCTGATCGCAGTGCACTCGCTTCTCGAAGCCCCACTCAGGGATGAGCACGTCGAAGGCCGACTCGTAAACACACAGCACAATGCCCTCGGCAATGAGGTCCCCGTTGGCCTCCACCCGCTTCTTGTCCATGGTCCGGCAGGACTCAATGTGAATGCTCTGATCCTGCGCGTTCTGTGCGGAGTCCTTTTTGGTATTGCACGACTCGACAGTCTTGACGAGGGTCTCCATGTCATCCGTAAACTCAATCTTGCCCTCAGACAGGACAGCCTCGAGCTGCCGGTGGACAATGACGTCCGCGTAGCGGCGGGTGGGCGACGTGAAATGGGTATAGAGGGGCAGGTTCAGAGAGTAGTGCGGCCACAGGGGCTTCATAGTCTTGCCCGCAATGAAGTATTTGGCTCGCTGCATCGATTTGAGAACCAGCGTCTCCATGCCCTTGCGAAGTTCTGGGTCGTCAACTTTGAACAAGCTGTTCTGCAGAGACCCGCTTCCAGAAGCGTCAATATCGTAGCCCAATGCTGTCATACGCTCGACGAAGGTCTGCAGTCGGCGAGGGTTCGGGGCAGCCTGGCGTCGGAGAAGCGCCTTCTCAGGGAGACCTTCCGCCAGGCGCTGGGCCACGTACGCGTTTGCCTTCTGCATCAGCTCCTCAACTAGCTCCAGTGCCTGGGTCGAATCAAAGATGTTCTCCTGCACGGGGTTGTTCTCGTCATCAAGTTGCTGCAGGAGGCGCAATGGAGCGATGGGCTCGCCGCCAGCACCGAGGCGGGTCTCCCGGAACTTCTGCGCCACGCCCTGGAGAATCTGCACCGTATTCGCCTGAACAGCCTGGTTCGAAAAGGCAGCCGGGTCGTTCAAAGCATTGTCGATGTCGGCCAATGATACCTTGCCAGTGCTCTTGATAATGCTCCGGCCAACCCAGCTGTCACCCTCGGCAACCGACCCGTTGTGGGGATTCACGTTGAACACGACACTAACCGTAAGCCGCTCCTGGTTTGCACCAAGGGAGCAAACCTCCCCAGACAGCTTCGACGGCAGCAGAGCACAGAACCGGTTGAGCAGCTGGACCGACGTGCCACGCTTCTTTGCTTCGCGGTCCACCAAAGAGTTGGGCTTAACGAAATGAGCAACATCAGGTACGTGGATGCCAATCTCAATCTTGCCGTCGGGGCGTGTCTTGACGTGCACAGCATTGCCCAGCTCAGCGCTCCCATTGAAATTTATCGTAAAGGCCTTCTCCTCGCGGAAGTCGCGGCGGGAAGCAATTGAGGACTCGTCCTCCTTGGCCAATGACCAGTCCTGGAGGCCGACGCTGCGCAGGACAGCATCGGAGAACTCGTCGGACGAAAAGTTGTTGTCTCGTAACAGGGCGTCAGTCTCCACCTTAAGGTCGCCCATGCGTCCAAGCTGTTCAACAAGAGTACCAAAAGGATGCAGCGAAGTGATTGGCCAGCGCTTGATGCAGGCGACGAAGATGCGGTCGGCGTAGTCCTGGTGCTTCTCGACAAAGTCGCGAGGCGCTTGTTCCGTAGGAATGGCAATGAGGGGGACTCGCTTGTCGGTAGGCTTGAACCAGACAATCTTGGGCTTCTCCTGCTGGCGATTGTCGTTGTGGCGGTTGTTCCCTCCATCTCGGGCAGCCCTCTCGGCTTCCTGCTTTTCCTTGGTGGCTTGGCTGCTGGGACGCAGCAGGCCTAGGGTACCAGAGAACATTTGCCCGGCAACGCGTTCAATGACAGCAACAACGTGTCCGGCATAGAGAGGCTTCTGCTCGTCGTTGATTTCCTCTTCCTCGACGAGGAGTAGGCTCTGGCCCTCAACCTCAACATCATCATTCTTCTTCTGCGTCGGGCGCTGGCGCAGACTACCACGACGGCGAAGGCCGCCCTCGGCAACGCTATTGTCATCGTTTTGGCCCGAATCCCCACGGCTTCCTTGGTTTGTGGAGCCGGAACGGGTATCAGTGATGTCCTTGCGCTTCTTCTTCTCTTCCTTTTCTCTCTTTTGCGACCAAACCTCATCCACGTCCAAGAGCTCAATGGCGACAAGATCACCCTCTAGGGCGCGGTTGCGATCCTTGCTGCCACAAATAAAGATATCAGCGTCGAGGAGGCCGTCCTGCGTGGTAACATAGGCATCGCTACGGTTTTTCTTGTTGACCCGGAGAATACCAGAGACAAGCTGGCCATCTCCAAGCAGGGCAGGGAGGGAAGCCTGGGGGAGGTAAGGAGTGAACAGTGTCTTTCGCTGCTGCTGCTGTTGCTGCTGCTGACCGCCCAGCTGGGGAGCATGCTGGGAACTCTGAAGACCCTGGAACTGCTGACCATTCATTTGGGCGGCCTGGAGAGCCTGAAGCTGGCCGAGCTGCATGGGGTTGAGCTGCTGGCCATACATCTGGGGCATCATCATCTGGCCGGGAAGCTGCATGAGTTGGGGCTGATTAGGGTTATACTGGAAGGCTCCGATGGATGATACGGATTGGTTCACGGAGCCGCGTGGGCGATGACCCGGCTGGAACGCCTGGCTCGGGCCAGCATTGCCAGACTGATCCTGATTCTGATTCTGATTCTGGGTTCGCCAATTGCCCTCGAAGTTTCGGGATCCGGTGCGGGTATGGCCAAGGCCACTTCCGCGGCGTTGGAAGTCAGTGCCGCTGTCGACGCTCAGGCGAGCCCCTCCACGACCATTGACGGCCATGCTCTGGCTGCGACCGTGTGCTCCACGGCCACGAGTCGAGCCTTGAGCGACAGAGGCATCCAGGCTCGACGGCGTAGCAGGGACCTTGCTGTTCTCATCGTCAGGCTTATCGGAGACCGCGGACGGGCCGGGAAATTGAAATCCGGTTGTCGTTCGCTTCTGCTGGGCAATTTCGGCGGCCTTTTTGGCATCAGCCAGGGCCAATGAATGTCGTCGCTGGTGGCCGGAGCCGGCGCCACCTCCACGACCGCCCCGCCCCCCGGCGTTCTCTCGACCGAGGGATCCAGGGGCCTCAAAGTTACCAAAGTTGGATCCCGAGGCGCCAGATGAGGGAGCCGGTGGCGGGCCCATGCCCATATTGGGCAGTGCCGACTGATTACGGCGATGTGATAGTGGTTGAGTAGGGGGGCCGAGGGAAACGTTTTGTTGCGGCATCTGGTTGGGGAACTGGAATGCGTTTTGGGACATGTTGCCCATTGGCTGCAAAGGATTGAAAGCTCCGTTGTGTGCGAGGGGCTGGCCAGGGGGCATCATGCCCATATTGACATATTGCTGGTGGGTCGCCTGGATCTGCTGTTGCTGCTGCTGCAACAGCTCGATCTGCTGCTGGATCGCCAACTGTTCCACTACGGGAAAATACGTTAGCATTCAATCTGCGCAGACAGAGGCAGGACCATGTAGGCGGAGGGGGGTAGGAGTGGGCATGCGCCAGCATGGAATTGGGAGCCGTGTGAGCAGCCAAAGGCTGCGAAGCTCTTCACGACGGCGAAACAGGGAGCACGGACGGCGATGACGACTTACTTCCTGGGTTGGCAAACATGCTCATCAACGGCGTCAGCTCCGAGGGGCTCCGTCGATGGGCAATGTGCAGCCTGCGTCCGGCAGGTCCATGGACGCCACCAGCCGGCTGCTGTGGTTGCTGCGCCGGCTGCTGCTGCTGCTGCTGCTGCTGTTGCTGCCCCTGCTGCTCCATGGCGGGCAGTCAGAGTCACAGACAGTAGACCGGTAGTAAGGGCACGTCGGGTGCGGGCAACGATTCGTTGGGTTGGGTTGCGTAGAGAAGAGGTGCTTTGGCGTTTGCTTGTGAGGCGAGACGACTATGGCGCCCGGGCTGCTTGAAGCTGGCTAAGGGACAGTGGCAAGCCAGAGCTCGGTCAGGACAGATTCTGCCAAAGGAGGGTGGGTGCGGCTGAATCAAGCGAGCTCTCGAGGACCAAGGAGTGTGCGAAGGGAAGCAGTCGGTCGAGGGCGGGATGGCTCGGGTTAAGGGAAAGCAGTGGGAGATGGATGTTGGATGGATGGAACGAGGGGGGAAGAAGGATGGTGGAAGTCCAGCTCCTTGTAGGAGAGCGACTGACGGCGGCGATGGGTGTGGATGTGGGAGGACGGATAGCTCATGGAACGAGAATGGTGGACAGGTTCAGTTTGGGGGCAGCTGGAGTGGGCTTGGGGGGGCGCCACTGCTTCGTTGGACGGTACGTCGCCAACTGTGGAGCCTGGGAGCCCGCCGCCTTGCCCGCCAACCTGAGGCCAGTGGAGGCGATGATGCCCCCAACCGACATGGGGCGCTAGAACGCTTCGTAGGTACCTGCCATGCCTCACTACAGTTGGCGGGCCATCAGGCAGTTTTTACCTTACGCTGGGACTTCTACGAGTGCTGCTCGTACTGTAGGTAGCTAATCCATCCTGGCTCCCTCCTTGGGTCCACGTTCATGCATTAGCGAACCGTCTCGTCACTCATGGCTGTTGGCGCAAGCCACGTTTTCGGCGCGGCCTCTACCGTCCGCGAAGCACGCAGCTGCCAGCAACGGCCCCATCTTTCGTGGGGAACAGGTAAATTGCCCGCGGTCACATCCGCGCGACATAGAAGATTGCCGCGGCGGAAGGATTGGCGAGGCTATTCCGCATTCCCCGTGCTAATAATACAATCCATCTCCAGCATGTTTGCCGGCCAACCCCCTTGAACACGTCCCGTTGCGGTTCGCCTGCAGGTGACGATGATGGGTGGGCGCCTTCGCGGGCAGGTAAGGCAAGGTAATTCCCTTAGTGCTTGCGCTGGTTTCTACGGTAACTTGCATCCCTGGAGGAATCGGACGGCAAGTGCCAGCATCGAATCCATCGCATCACCACCTTCGGCAGCAACCAGCAACGGCCAGGCAGCACGTGTCGGCGATACTGTGCTGCACTGACATCATCGCCGCCACCACGATAATTAGCACTCACAACGTTGGTAGTCCGGCCCAGCAAACGGCCTTGGTCCACCGGGTTCTACAGCTGCAACCGCGCCGCATGGCAGTCTGTGATCAGGTTACATGCGGGCGTGCCGCGTTAGACACTGCTGTCTTGCACCAGGGGCGGGGACGGCTTTGCGTTGCGTTGCGTTGCGTTGCCTCGCCTCGCCTCGCCTACCCGCCTCTCCCGCAGGTCCGTTGCCGCCACCAACACGCAGGAGAAGCGCCGCGAGCCCCGCGCTGTTCCATTTACTCCAGCACGCAGCATCCTCCCAGGCACGTGATGCAGAATAATAGCCCGCGATCCGCTGTGAATGAAAAACGGTGGCCGACTTTGTGAGCATCAATCCTCGGTCTGATGATTGGGAGCAGGGATCTACGGTCGATCTGTCGTCCGCGGCAGCAGTCTAACGAGGTCTGATCACTTGCCATGCAGCGCAGTGGGCCTAAGCCGGACGGAGGCTGGGAGATGGTCTTTACCATATCGTCATTGTTCGGACACCATGTCATCCTGGTGCGACGTGGTGTTTCCGCAACGTTCCAAGGAGACGGGACTAGACAGGTGTTTTAAGCTCCACTGTCACGATTCGCCTGCGATGTGGCGCCCGAGTCTGGACGTCCTGCACGATGGAGAGGTGTCTGCTACTAAGTTTCCGATTCCTGAGTAAGTCTATGGATGGGAACTCCGTCAATCGGCCATGGATCGGACAGAAGAAGCGTAGCCATGCAGCCATGGCACCATAGTTCCGGCTTTGTAGTGAGCTTGGCCTGGCAACATTGACGTCTCGTGGTAGCATCGACCGCATCGACTGCGGCACGGTATCGACGCGACAAAAAGCTTGTTCCCGCCGCAGCTTGGCATTTATACGAGCAGAGGCATTGACTGATGACAGGCTCGCCAACTTTGAGCTCTCGTTCGCCCCGCTAGCGCTGTGGCCGTGCCCGCGACCCGAAAAGACACATTCGGTTCGCAGCTTTCGATTTGTTCATAGTCGCCGTTCCGTCCGTTTCGAAGTGGGCCAACGGCACGGTCGTTCACTCGATACTCATGGCTCACCTCGCGTGTCAACGGCCAGTTCCATACGTACATGCGCCGTGTGACGGCAATGACGCCCAGAGCCGGTGAATTCAATGGCGCTTGACGCTGTCCTCGAACGAATCCATAACATTTGATCTAAACACTTTGTAAATACACGTGCAAAGGATGGCGTACACGGGGAAGTCGGCGGCGGCGGCAGGCGACAGGCATAATGTTACCGGCTCGCCCCCTGCCGGGACTTTATTTTAGCGGCACCGATCCTGTCCCGCAACCCAACTTCGGTGCGTGCAGCGCACCTTGCAAAGCACAAACGCATTCTCATCTCGGGCACACCTACGACCCCAGAGCCAGCCACGAGGCTGCTTCAACAGGGTCCGGCAACTCTCTCCGGCAACTCCTTCAGTTCTTGTTTGACTGTCCCCATTGATAGACTTCCGCAGCCTCGCGTCGCGTGAAGAGTCTGCAAATGCCACCACGATAGTGTCCGCGCCCAAACTCGCTGGCTTTTACCATGACGCGCTCCTCGCCCCTGAGGAGGAGTCAGTTGTTCCCGAGTCCTGACCGAGGCTCGCGATCGAGCTTTCTCTTTGACGACCGCAATACCGAACTCAGTCACCGAGATGCGCTCCTTGCGGCTCAGGCAGAGCACGAGCGGGTGCGGGAGGCTGCCATTCGCGTGTACGAGATGCACGAGTTGAAGGAGGAGCACCAGCGGATATTGGACCAGGGGCGTCGAGAACAGGAGAGGCTACGTGCAGAAGCCGAAATTGCCGCGGAGGAGAAAAGGCTCCAGGAGCTGAAGGCCAAGACGATACCGAAACCGATACCGCCGCCGCCGCCCGAACAACCGAAAGCAGTTGAGCAGCCATTGAGTCAGCCATCGATCCAAAGACCTACGACGCAGCACTCCGCGGAGGTGAAAAAGCTCGCCGAGACGGATGTGACACTGTCACAAGTCAAATCACAGCCGCCCAATGCCGCTCCTCAGCAGAATGGACTTTTCACTGGCCAGGGCAAGCCCGCAGCAGAAAGTCGACCTGCAGCTTCTGCTCAACAGCACCCCCTCGTAAAAGTCGACGCTACGAAGCCTACTGTCGCGATACCTCTGCAGCCCAAAGCAACACCTCTGCAACCACCTACAGCTCAAACGCTGCCCCAAGTTCGACCGCCTCCAGCGAAACCAACCGTAGACCGATACGTCCAAATACACCAAGAGCTGAAGAAACTGCGGAAAGACTTGATGGCTCAGTCGAAGGTTCCAGGGTCTCCTTTGAAAGGGAAGGTTGGAACGTTCAGAAGAGAGATTCGTGTTGCCATCGGTCAGCTCACCGGTGGCAAGGGTGCCAATGTTCAACCTGTAAGGCTTCCATGGATGCCTTTTTGCGCTGCGCTCCAATCATGTGCTGACAATATGCAGACAACGAAGATCATGTCGATCCTGAGGGAGTCTTTAGAAGGTCAGGTCCCCAGCCCCTTGGTCGACGCCAGTCGTTTCGTTGTAGAGCCCCGTGAGCCAGTCGAGGGCGCCACTCACAACGACGAGGTTCTGCCGGCCCTGTTCATCTACCTCATGAACATTTGCGCCAAGGGTATAATAAGTCAATTCATCAACGAGGCCGGGGCGAACCGCAAAGCTGCAGATCCTATTGGCGTCTTCACAGCGCAAGTATTTTCGCACAAGGACTTTCAGTGGCGGGGACAGTCTTTAATTGACATCCTCCTGGCCAAATTTCGAGTCGTGTGCCCTGTTTTGTTTGGATTCAGGGGCAACGACCGGACTGAGAGGGGTAGACAGGCTATTGGGTGGCGGAAGGATGGGCCCTCCTGGATCACAGAACAGAGCCACAACGACCGGATGGCCGGCCTCGGTGCTGGTTTCGCTTCAATCTCGTTGCGAGACTTTAGCAAGACGTCCAAGGTCAACCCGTACCCGCCGACCCATTACTGGAGGGCGTTTGCGGGCATAGTCAACTCACCTGCGAACGAGACATCAAACACTCAATACGTTGTACTGCGGTCCATGATTGATGGGCACGAACAGCGGTTCCTGAACTTCTACGGAAATGCAGGCATCGCAGCACTGCGTCTCGCGCTGGTCGAATTCCCAAAGAAGGCGCCGCAAAACGCCTCTGCAGCAGGCACCTTGATTGCATTGGCCGAAGTTTTGCGCACCGAGGGCGGACTGGTTTTGGCTTAGGGGGTTGGAATTCACAAAGCGAGACTAAGTGGCCATAGATGGCACCCGGAGGGCATAGGCGTTCGTAGGGGCGTGCGGCTGATGAAGAGCATCGCCTGGACTGCATAGCTGTGGCGTTTGACGGGAGAATGTAGAGAGATTCTGTTCTGTCTTCTGAGGCAATATCACATGTCCTCTACTCTACTGTATACCGAGGAAAATACAATATGCAATGAAGCCGCAGTCGACGGCATGTATCCCACCAATAACTCCGACCTCGTGAAATCGCTCAACGACTCCAAACCCAAAAGGCGAAAGCATGCTTATAATATCAACAGTAGGACCAGCAACAGAATCAGCACGAAGATAAGGACAGCAATGCAGCAGCTGCTCCACCGATCCTCGTTGTGACGTATCACGTGCTGCAGCTTCTGCATACCGCTCTGCAGCCGGCTGCCAACGCGGTCGGCGGCCTCGTCGACCAGCTTGAGCATCTCGTGCTGCTCTTCGAGCTCGCGGCCCATGTCATCAGCCTGGCGGCGTAAGTTGCTGACAGTCTGGAAGACGCCGTCGAGGTGCTGATCCTGCTCGCGCATCATCTCAACCTGTTGTTGCTGCTTGAATTCGGCATACCCGTCGCCTTCGCCGCCGTCGCCGTCGGCAATGGTAAAAGAGCTAGGGTTGGGTAGGTCGCCTGAGGCGCGGACGTTGTCGATCTTCTTGTTGAGCTCCTCGCGCATATCCTCAATCTCGCCGCCGACTTCCTGGACGAGGCGGCCGCGGCGGGCGACCTCGTCAGCGGACAGGCCATACTGGGCAGGGCTGGACTCGATGGCCTGCACCGAAGCGACGAGGTCGGCGAGGTCCTCGGCGAGGGAGCCCAGCGCAGACTCGAGGTCGGAGCGCGCCGAGGCTAGTTCGGGGGAGGATGCGTTGGTGGAGAGCGAGCGGATGCGGAGGTAGGACGCAAAGAGCGGGCGGGTGGATGAGAGCTGGGTGAGGACATCTCTGCGCAAGGCATCGTGGTGAGCTGATGCGCCGTTGCGGCGCGGCGGGTGTGGGATGGCTTACTGTTGGACCTGGAGGAACGGGTCCTCCTCGTTTGTGGAGGACATCATCCTGTCGGCGTCGGCGGCCTGTGATGCATGGGCATGCGCGGCAAGGGTTGAAGCCGAGAACAGGTAGTGGGTGGTGGTTGTGACGGTCGCAGCTCGGGGGTTGAGGAAGGTGAGTTGCGCTGGAGATGTCCAGGATGACGTTGCAGCGAACCCCTGTAACCGTCTCTGGCCAGCGGCAAAAGCCAATGAACTTACAGCCTGAGCAGCTGCCTGAATCCGGCCATAAATGGCAACGTATTGGAAGCAACAAAGACGGGATATGATCTCACGGATAATCTTATTCAATAGTTATTACAGTTCATTCTACATGACAGCGATTTACTCCGTCCGCTGGCGCTTAGGAATGGTCTCTACAGATCCGCAAGCAGCAACTGAACAGATCATCCTCACAGCCTAGGGACAGGCGCTATTATCAGCACCCAGTGGCATTTTGATTAGAGTTAATCACCAAATGAAGATTATCGTAGTTTCTGGATACAGAAGATATTATGTTGTGGCGCAACTGTCAACGATATGGTGCTTTATACTTCTCCTCTCCAGTGTGCTGGGTGAGCGTTGGGCGGCTCATCATGAACGACTTCTCCAGCGCGAAAATTTAGCCTCAAAACCTGCATCTTCCCACAACTGCAACCACCCAGTACGGCTCCGATCAACACAAGGCCGGACGAGAAAGCCGTGCCTTCTTGTTTCTTCCTAAAAGATTGAGATCACATTAGAGGACACCAAAACTGCGTCGCAAGAGCTCGAAGCTCGCCTCTCATCAGTCCAGGGTAGCGCGTTCTCACGCATCGAGAGGAGCGCGAGCAGCGATGATACCCGAGTCGGCGCTGCCATACAGTGGCGACTTCTCATCTCCCGAGGAATATGTCCAGGCGCTCTTAAACTTTGTGCGGACGGCGGAGATGTTCCAGATCCTCTGCGGCGGAGTCCACATCCTCGACTTCTTCACAACTGAGCCAGGGCTCTTCCACGGTGCTCTGCCGGAAGAATGGCACGCCTTCTTACTATCATGCGACATCATGACGCTTCTCGATCTCCTGATGAGAGACGATCTGGACAATCTCAATTTCGAACAAGGACAGGGGCCGCCGGCGAGCCTGCTGCAGTACATCGAATCCATACGGGACCTATCACTGCGGCGGGAGTTCCGTCCTCCCGAGCAGAAACTACCCGTGCTCCCGCGGTCCGTCGCCGTTGGCATGAAGCCCAAGAAGATCCATGAAGTCCGCAGCTTTGCCGACTACGTGACGCGCCTGTCAGACAATATGGCTGGTTCAAGCGTACAAGGCGTTTCCCACTTTGTGGATTTTGGAAGCGGTCAAAATTACCTCGGCAGGGCGCTTGCTAGTGAGCCCTACAACCGGCGCGTGGTGGCCGTAGAGGGTAGAGAGAACAATGTCGCGGCAGCGAGGAATTTCGACAGGCTTTCCGGGCTGGCAGTCCAGGAAAAGGTCATGCGCAACAAGAAGCTTTGGAATAAGATCCTCGAGGTTCGGGGTCCGGACAAGGAGGGCGATGCTGAGGCCTTGGCAAATGCAATCAACCAGGTTGCTGGGGCCGATGCGTTTGACTTTCGCCCTGTAGATGAGCTGGAATCCAAGTATGCGGTGGAAGACGGCAAGGGGCATGTCCAGTACGTGTCCGGCAGGCTGGACAGCGGCGAGCTCGGGGATGTCATTGCAAAGATCGACCCCGAAGGCAACGAAGAGGAACATGAGCGGAGACTCAAGCTCATGGCCATCTCGATACACTCATGTGGCAATCTCTCCCACTTTGGCATACGGTCACTCATCCTCAACCCGGACATACGGGCCATCGCCATCGTGGGCTGCTGCTACAACCTCATGACCGAGAAGCTCGGCCCGCCGACCTACAAGCACGCCTACCTCCGGCGAACCTTGCAGGCCTTGAACGGGCGGGTCCGCCGCGAGTCCGAGAAGCACGACCCGCAGGGTTTCCCGATGAGCCATCGTTTCTCGACGCACGAGGGCGACGGGATCCGCCTCAACATTACGGCCAGGATGATGGCATGCCAGGCGCCGCAGAACTGGTCGCAACAGGACAGCGAAGGCTTCTTTACGCGGCACTTCTTCCGCGCCGTGCTGCAGAAGATGTTCCTCGACCGCGGCGTCGTCGGGCGCATCTGGCACCGGCCGGCCCCGGAAGGAGAAGAGAAAGAAGCCAGACCCTGCGGCCCGTTCGACGTGAGCACTAACCCTGTCACCATCGGCAGCATGCGCAAGTCGTGCTACTCGTCGCTCCGGGCGTACGTCCGCGGCGCCATCGAGAAGCTCACGACGAGCACCGAATACAAATGCTATGCGGACGTGATGCAGGAAAAGATGGCCAACATCACGGACGAGGAGATCGACGCCTACGAGACGGCGTACCTGCCGCGCCGGCGGGAGCTGTGCGTCATCTGGAGTCTCATGGCATTTAGCGCGACGGTCGTCGAGTCACTCATTGTGACTGACCGATGGGTGTTCCTCAAGGAGCACGGGGACCTGGTGAAGGATGCATGGGTGGAGACTGTATTTGACTACAAGGAGAGCCCGAGAAACCTGGTCGTCGTAGGTGTGAAGCGCAATGATATGTGATGATGGGGATGAATGCGCAGCTGTCTTCTCGAATAGAACACATGGCAGGACCTCGTCACGACACTCGACTGAATTCACTCGGGGGAAACTGTCACACGGACAAAAGAGTTTATACCTTTTGATCAAGAAGCCCGGGAGAGGGTCTGTAAATACGAATGGAGAAGCATAAGGCGTACGGGAATAGGAAAGACTTTATTGGGGAGTGGTTTTTGAGGGCGGTCAACACTATACACTGACTTTCTTTGCCCCAAGGTTTTGCACTAGCACCCTGAGAGCTCAGTCATACGGCTTGAATCCCCTACCCGCATCGCGAATGTGTTCCACACTGCTCCCTTTCCACATTTCAACCATCTCGTTAAATCCCCGAACAGCCTCCGCGCCCCAAGTTGGTGGCTTCCCCTCCTCTTCCCCCTTCCTCCTTAACATGTACGCAGCGAGCTCGACGCGCAGGGAATCTGCGAGACTTGGCACAGAGCAGCCCTTCAAAACCGACTCGGGTGACCCGAGGCGGAAGGCCAGCTCGGCAGAGCGGTAGAAGTACCCACCCAGGGTTTCCTTTAGCTCCATGAAGTTGTGGTGGTAAGGGGCGATGCCGGTGGCCAGCTCGTCGATCAGATTTACGACCCTAGTGAACACGCGGTCGACTTGTTGCGGCGACATTGACTCTCGGACCCTTTCATACTCCTCAGGTTCATAGCCAGTTGAATACAAAAGCCTGACCATCTTGAGCTTGATGTCAAAAGTGTCAGGGAGGGTGACGGGCTGGCGACGCGGATCGGCATGCCACTGCGGTGTTCGAAGCGCGTCAATGCGGTCGACGATGCGCTGCAAAATTGCTTCTCTCCGGCTGCCAGAAGCGTGCGAGTACAGTGCGGCACCTCCCTCATCGGCCAGCTTGGAAACTAAGCCATCGAAATCTCGGACGTTAGCCTGGGCCAGCAAGACATCAACAATCTCCCAAATGAGCTTCTCCAGCCTGTCGTCAGGTGACAGATTTGTGACGCTCCAAACAGCCTTATATACTCCCAGGTCCCTTAACGCCCCTTGGCGATTATCCCAGAGCGATAGCCAGTGCTTACCGGCATTGGATTCGGCAAGCTCCTGGTTACTCTTCATCGAAGCTGTGATGCCTGCGAGCCCTGGTCCGGGGTTGAGGTTGACAAGAATGTGACGTTTCCAAGTCTCGAAGAATACACCCGCTGCGTCCTCCGCCCTTCCACATACAGACTCCAAAGCCTTCCAAAAGGACGGCACTTGGGGAAGGCTCTCATTGTCTGGCAGGGTGAATCCATGTTTCCTCATGAAGAGATGTGTCCAACGTCGGTTTGCCTCTGCCGACAATCGCAGCGCCTCATGTAGCAATTTCAAGATTTCGTTCTTGGCGGTGTTCTCATCAACAATTTGGTGCACCGGCGAATTCGCATGTTCCAGAAGAAGTAAAACGGGAGGCCAGTCACCCCGACTCTGCCATACCTCCGGCAACGGCCCGCCCAGCTCTGCCGCTTGCCAATCTGCCTCGGTTTCAGGCCGCCGTTCGTTCAGAGAGGATGCTCTTGGGACTGCATACTGGCGCAGAACATCAACGACAATGGACCTGAGCCCTGCATCTGTCGAGTCCTTGGCTGCAAAATAGAGTGTCGTCAGGGCCGCTACATGGATGTCGAGATGCCTTGTATGGTGCAAAATCTCGGTAAGAATGCTGACCGAGAAGCGCGGGTTAACAAATGGCGCATCTCTCAGCACCTGAGCCACCATCTTCACGGTTGTCACCTTGACGGGCGCTGAGGCGCCCTTCGATTGGCCTGCAGTAAAGCTTTGTGCAGACTGCGTATTCTGGAAAAGCGCGTTCGTAAAATCTCGAATAACATCTTGCGCGTGCTCTGGAGGGAGGGACCGAAGAAGGCCATCGTTGAATAACACCCGATGCCATGCGCTCTCCTGGGGAAGCTTGATCATAAATTGCTGGATGAAGGAGCTCGCAGCAGCCGGGTTATCGCTCTGCGATGCCAGCTTCACCACGCTCACAACTTGACGGAAATCCACCAATTCAAGGTCCTCCTCTGCTTCAACCCGCTGAAGCAGCGATGAGACCAATTGAGACAGGAGCGTCACAGGAACCTCCTTATGAAACTTGGCCAGCACTTCGTTTGCTTGTCGCAGATCATAATTCTTTCTTTCAAGAAAATCTTGGTCCAAGTATACCGCCGGAAATCTCGCTTCTTCGGCGCTAGGAAATGGCTGCAGCATGAGTGACGTGTCTGCGCCCTGATGGCTGTTCATGTAAAGAATCGCAGCCGCAATGAAGGCGTCGACCGTATCAGCGGAGTGATCTTGTCGTTTGCCATCAGCCAGCCTCCAGAAGTCGTCGCGGCCCACGCCGGGTATGGTGGAAACGCTATGAAATCTACCACAGTCCCAATTCAACACCACATCAAGATACGTCTGGGGGAGCTTCCTGTCCTCAGCCTGGGCCGGAAGAGTCATGAAGACCGAGTCAGGGTTCCATTCGACAGGTTGAGACGAATCATTTGTCAACGGAAGGGCGGGGTTAGCCGTCAGTTGCCCATCTGCTTCAAGCTCATTATCATCTACACCAATGGCAGTGAACTTTGGCTTCCAAAACCTGTGGGCCTCTTCCAAAGTCATACGACCTTGACTGAGGGTCTCAGTGGCATGAGCCCAAGCTAGCTTGATTCTTTCTGCCCGGCCGTCCGCTGGTGCTCCTTGAATATAGATGCTTAGCGAGGCTGTCCAGCTGTCGGTGAATTCACCGATGACTTCTTTGGTGTCACTGTCCTCCACAACTGATGCTAGGTATGTCTCAGGCGCGCCGAAAACCACGGCATTCGCTCGCGACTCGATATAGGGCAGACAGACAGGACCCTCGACCTGAAGCGTCATAAGAAACTGGACTGGCAGTCCTCGTGGCCACGGCGGCCCCAGCGTCATGGCAGAGGGGTTTTCCTGAGCTCGATGTTTGGCCCATAGCTGGTCTCGAGCTTCGGCCAGCGTGTCCAGAAACTTCATCGTCGGTGGCCGAATTCTACCCAGAAGACCTTGGTAAAGTTCCCCTTGCTTGTTGCGGCCACGGAGCTTCTTGTGACCAGGGTGTAACTTAATGGTTTCTGCCTCAATCATCAGAACGATGGTTGGCTTCCATACGATCTCGAAAACTTCAGTATCCGAAAGACTGTGGTAGTCTTGAAAAGCGTCGACTCTTTTCAGCCTCCGTCGCGTTATTAGTCCCGCCAGCGTGACGACGTCGAACCAGTCTCCGTGTTGGAAATTAGGCTCTCGTAGCGCCAAGGTGGCGCTCCCGAGAAGCAGGAGCAATACCCTATTGGCTTTGGTGATCTCTTCCACGGACGGTTCATTGTGACTTGTAAATTTGCTGAATCTGGCCGGGAGAACACATAGGAGATCAATGATCTCGCTGTTAATGATGCGTTTGCCGTAGAAAACATATTTGGCTACCAATGGGTCCTTGATATACCGCCGCGCCCAGATCAGAGTCTCTGCGTAGAGGTCTAGGTCGCCGATGGCAATGGATAGACCGAGAGCGGAGTCCGCCCAAAACGACCGATCCTCTGGGGAACGCCCCTGCTCTGCTTGCTTCCTGCGTTGGGGCAGATCCTCGGAGCTCAGGTGCTTTGAAACAATATCAGGATCGGCAGGAAGGACGACTGTGCTTGGGATGGCATGTCGCAGAAAGAGAGCACGAAGAATGTGATGGTCAGCGAATCGATCATGCGGATTCCGTGGCATGTGTTGGATTGAGTAGGGTTGTCTACATGGCGAGCATGGGGTCATGATAGAGAGCTGACCCGATGCCAGCGAGCGTTCAAGCAGGCAAAGCGCGTCTTGAGGTGGGAGGAGGAGGAGCGCATCGACCGAGAGCTTGAGCCCCTGAGGAAGGCCACCTATGCTGTCGACAGCTCCAATGTCGCAGCAATGACCTTGCGCATACCGAAAGAAGAGACGCAGGAGCTGATATCTGGCTGCTGGCGGAGCAAGTCGAAGCCAGTCTTGCAGAGCTTGTGACCTAGCTGTTCTCTCGGGCATGAAGCCGATGAGCTCTGCAAGGGCCGCATCATCATGCGCGGTGCGTGCACGGCGTGCACGAGCCCACCTCCGTACGGCAAATACCAGGAGACCAGCAGAGGGATGCCGTTTGCAGGACCGATACATCCGCTGGGGCGGAGAATTAAAGTGCACCTGGTCTCGCAACGCCGAATGTCTCCGCAGAAGTTTGGCAATCAGGGTCCAGAGACGAGACAATATCTCTTGATCGATAGGACGTTTCTCACAACGTCTGGCGAGGCGGAGTATGATATCCCTCATGAGTTGTTCCGGGTCGTCAAGGTCCAATGTCTCTATCTCGGTGAGCTTGGCCAGGACATGCAAGCCGAACATGACGTCTCTCTCAACAAAGGGCAGCAGCTGAGCTATTCTGACATCGGCGGGACGACCTTCCGGAAAGCACTCCTCCAGGATGCGTTGACCGAACTCGAGTGGGTGAGCGTTGCTGAGTGCCTTTCGCATGGCGTTTCGCTTGTCTTTGCTGTCCCATTGCCAGCCGGCCTCTGCGATGCATGCCGGCAAGAGTAATTTATACGAGTCTTTTAGCGGTCTCTCGTCTGCCGAAGCACTCGCATCGGGGCACAACGCTGTGAAGAGCTCCGTCATGGCCTGTCGACGCTTTTGAAGAGCGCCAGAGGCGGTCGGCTTCTTTCCCAGCTCTAGGCATAGCTTGTGGACGCTGCGGACGCTGAAGGTGTTGATGAGGGCGACGAGCCCAGAGGAGCCCCCGACGGCCGCCCACGCCTCGGCAAACGTCTTGTCATTGCGAAGGTCTCGAGCGAAGCGCCTGATGGCGCTCCTTCGCCCGACGGCGCTGTATGGCTGGCGCAGGGCAGCGGCAGTGCAGCGCGGGTCGCTGGCAACGGAGAGCCACAGCGCGATGATGCGGGGAGAAATTGCGCCCGCGGCAGCCGAGGCAATGAGCCCGTCTGTCAAAGCTTGCTTGTCGGAGCTGGGCTCGGCGATTGCTGCTCTCAGGTGAGCCACCTGCCCGGCTTGCGTTGCGCCGCGAAGACGGGCAACAAGGTCGAGGTGTTGTCGGTCCGCCATGGTGTTGTCGCGGATGGCGCTGTGCACAATGCACGATGAGTGTCTTGGACTCTTGAGTACAAGAGAACAGGCGGTGGCAACATGGAAGGCTTATTATATGCGTGTCAGCTTGGAAGTTGGAGCGCAACCCCTGGCCGCCCTGAGTCACCGGCGTGCTCTCAACCACAGAATGGCAGTCGCGGGGAAGTTGCTGCCGTTGGCAATGACATGATGGTTTGATGCCGCCAATTGGTACGTTAGGCAGGAACAGGTTTTCCTGCGCTGCGTCTACGCTGTTAAACGCCCTGCCCTGTGCTCGACATGCTCACAGAACTCGTACTCTGCAGAGTTGCGAATGCTCTAATGTTAACATGAGTAGTAGGACTGCACGATGACATGTTGCCAAGCAACAGCGCTATTGGACAACTAGTCAGCAAAGTCAATAAATCGTCGGCTTCCTCAAACGCAACCGACAATTTCAGACAACAGGAATATAGCAAGTACGTCAACTTCCCGGAATCAGCAACCCATGACACTAACAACAACATCTAGTGACGACCAGTAGCAGTCCGCCGTGGAGAGTGGAGAAGGATAGGTATTACTGAATCTGGTGTACAGATCTGGAGCCAGCGAAACCCATCGCCATTTCACATCTCCCTCCACGAATTAAGGGTCTCACCAGGCGCGCCCACCTGCGTCACGCACCTCTGCGCCATCTCCCCGCTCCCAAAATAGGTCGCATCCTTTTTCCTGTCTTCCCCACCCCCCTTCTCTCGTCACTGTTGCGCTGCATTTGTCCCCCCCTGCAGCGGCCAAAAGCCACGCTGACGCACCGGTGATTCTCCCCGAGTCGTCCAGTAGTCGAGTTACCCGCGACAACCGAGCGGTTGCCCCGAACGAACCTATCCTCGGCCGCTAGTGATTGGCGATGGCATCATCACTGCAGCGTCTTATCGCCAGCCGTCCCGCTGCGGCACGCCACGTCTTGTCCGTGACAGAGCAGCAGCAGCAAACGATGGCGCGGTGCTACGACTTCTCATTCTGTTCATAACAGATGGCCTTGGTCCCACTGGCTCCTGCGGTCCTTGGCCTTGCCTCTAGAGCCCGGCTTCTGGTTGCGTTTGTGGATTGCTCGTTATCTACGGATACAAAATGCGGAGTGCAGCATTACCCAACGGGGCCAAACTAATAAATCTTATCAATTAACGGCCGACCCTCCCACCTTTTATCGACAAGACCAGCCGACCACGGACTTGTTGTGACTCTTCCTGTGGACTTTAAACTTTTCTTTCTTCGTTACACAATCGTCTGGACGTTGCACATCGTGCCCATCCTCTGCCATTGCCAGCAAAGGTGCGCAAAGACTGCCACGGGCGGCAGCAGCATAAAGGACGCGACTGCGCCTGAGACGTTTTGAAGAGGGGCTCATGTGCGCCGCGAATCTCTCACGACTCTGGAGCTGGAGAGACCTGCAAACTGCGACGAGAAAATCGCAGTTCGTTGCGAAAGTGTCACATCCGTCATCAACGTCTTGTGAGGACCGCGCCTTTTAGGCGACTCCTCGCCTCGCAGCGCATCATGAACGCTCAAATCTCCTTCCTTGTAAGATTCCATGCCACGTTCGATGTCCTGGATATCCCCGTCATCCTTGCAGGCAGCCGAGCGCCTACATTCCGACAACGGAAGCCTCACCACAAGTGGACTTGTCTCATTACATGAAGTGGCCAGCATCAAGTGCTAATATTCTACGTTGCAGGACGGCACCTTCACTCTCATTCATATACCTCTGGAGCTCTACTCGACCCTCCTCCAGCCCATCCTCCGCGTCTTGCTACCCCAGACGCAGAGCCTCAACGCTTGGACAGATACACCAGACAGTCCGCTCGAGGGCCTCACAGAAGACAACCAGCATGGCTTTCTCAACATCAGCGTCACGCCGCTCGAGTGCTCCATTTTCTGCCACTCCTCTTGGGCCAAAAATGTCTTTGAGCCTGTTATTGCGTCCCTACCCGACGAGCAGGCCAAAACCGTCTCCATTTTCAAGGACTCGTACATGGTCCTGTCCGTCATTAGCGCCGGCCTCGACGCCGCCGGCCGCGTCATGGAGCTGAGCTCTCCGCTTGCCCTGGCCGGCATCCCCATCTTCTTCATCACCACGTACTACTCCGACTTTATCCTTGTTCCTGGCAAGGAGCGGCAGAACGTCATCAAGGCCTTGTCCAACAAAGGCTTTGAGCTCTCGGAGAATCAGGCCAACTTCGTCAGCTCATACAGTTACGGGCGCAAAGACTCAGCGAGCCACTCCGCATCACCACCCAGCACGCCACCCCCGTCCAATGCCAACGAGCTGCAGACGCGGACCTTTGACCTGTTTCAGAAGCGCAACATCTCGCCATACGTGCATGAGGGCCTCCATCTGGTGCAGTGCTCTGGCCGCGAAACCTCACAGCTCGCCGATGTGTACGGCCATCGCATGTCTGTGAGCCGTCAGACGCAATCGGCTGAAGACAGGCAGAGCTGGATTGAGAATGTCGACGCCAAGCTGTACACGTGCATCATCTCCGCCCTCGTCTCCCAGCCGCGCTTCATGTCGCTCACCCTGGCCCGGGACGACCCGCCATCTCTCCTGCTGGACAGGACCCTGCTTCCCATGTTTGGCGATTCCATTGTCGGCGACACGGACAGCAACTTTGTGCCCATCTTCCTCGATCTCCTAAACCTGTCGTCTGAGGTTACGGGCATCGTGTGCGGCGTAGCGGGCCGGCTCGTCGAGGAGATGCAGTTGACGGAGACGTCGGAGCTCTCGTACTTGTCCACGGCGCGAGCAGGTGCTGTGATCCTCACTGAGGAGCAGTCGACACGGGCCCTGGCCATATTGAGACCCTTGATAAACAAGGAGAACTAGTGTTGCTGGCTGACTGACTGGCTGCGTCATGGTGTGTGAAGATGGCGACGCAATCGTTTCATCCTTGTGAAATGTCTATCTTGTTCGCCTCTGAGAAACTGGTTTGCTGAATGATGGGATGACGGGATTTGTATCAAAAAAGTGGTGTTGCCAGGCGTTCGACATGCGCCGGCTGGTTCTTGCGTGTGATACCCGCCGCTCGATCAAACTGGATCGCGGCGCCGCTGTTAAGATAGGCCGCTTTGGGCTTTTGAATCCAACCAATGCCTCTCTTTTTCCACCTTGACGTTCTGTGACCTCTGAATGTTGTTTGTGGCCACCATTTGTTGCATGTAGTCACCATACCTTACCTTCCCTTCTTCTTATCCTTTTCCTTTTCCTTGTCCACCACCAAGCCTGCTCTTACAAACCCATCCCTCGCCACGGCATTGATGACGGCAAACCTGCGCGGGCCGAGCTTGACGCCGCCGTACCAGCGCGTCACCACGACCATGGCGTCCCACAGCTCCATGAGCTGCATGAGGTGCAGCAGGCGCGCCCCGGCCGCCGTCTCGCCGTCGTCGTCGCAGTCCTGGAACGACACGCCGCCCGCGCCGCGAATGCGCCATGCCGTCATGTTGTGCGTCGCGCTGCGGATGCGCTTGTCCGAGGCGAGCAGGTGGGCGACGTAGGCTCGGGCCTGGGACGGGGAGGTGACGTGCGCGACATGCCCGACAAACGTGGATTTGTTCTCGGTGAAGACCTCGGAGAGTATCCACGGAGGGGCTTCCGCGGAAATGGGATCGGGCTCTTGTGCTAGAGTAGGCTCAGGGGGGCTGTCGTGTGTCTGTCCCTGAGCATCGCCCCCCTCCGGCCCGGCCTCCGCAGCCCGCCTCTCAAACTCCTCGACCGCATCAAACAGGCACACCGCGCCGGGCTGGAATACCGCGCCCAGCACGTCCCTGAACAGACTCAAGTCTCTTGCACCCGCGCCCTTGACGCCACCCGAGCTGTGTTGCGTGCCCAACACCGAGGGCGGCTCGGCAGGATACGACGTGGGGAATTGCAGTCTCAGTGAGGATGCCCCGCCGGGCAGTCTGAGAATGTATATAGACGAGGTGGCGTCATCGTTTGCGCAAGTGAGAGAGTCCTCGCCGTAAATGGAGTTGATAGCTTCCACTTCGTCGAGGAGCTCGTCAGACATGGCGGGCAATTCAATGCCAAACGGCTGTAAGTGAGGTATGGGCACGGCAGTCTGTAGGGGGAGACAGTGTCAAATCGACTTTTTGGAAATTTCCCCTCACTAGGGACACCCTACCGTAGCACGCTAAGCTGTTCGTATCAATAATGCTAATATCAGCAGAAATTCCCTGATAAAGGGGTATGGTTTTTGGTGCGCCTGAAGGACGTCTTTTTCTTCTTTCTTTGTCGTTGGTCCCTCTGTCGGGTCTCACGATGACGAGCAATTGCTACCATTTGTTGCATGAGGGAAGATAATGATGTATTCTCATCTATCGGTACGTGTTTCTACATACCGTGTGGGTCATGTGACCGTGGCATGCCCACATTACGCGCCGTATTATCAGCTATACTAAATTGATCGCGCCGAATTGATCGTGCCAAATTCATATTAATCGTATAGA
>JALHBY010000051.1:0-175904 GCA_024340155.1 Tolypocladium pustulatum | reverse complement strand
CGCTCAAATTGGAAGAGAGCGTTGAATACAGTGATCTGCTCCTTGGTTGGCAGCGGTTGAGCTTTCACCCACCCGCTGTATTCGTCCTTTATTACTAGTAGCCATTGTGATCCGTTGTAGCCCTACTAGAAGTCTTGCAGGTCCCAATGAACACGCCAGAATGGCCTTGGTGAACGTCGGTTTGGTGGGCGGCGTGATATGACTTGCTTTGCGTGCGTAAGAGAGCATGCCTTACAATCTATGCGCCGTGTGCCCTTTATCCATACGTTCCGAGCGTTGAATACTAGTTCCGTAAGCGCTACTGGCCCTAAGTGTCCCGATCTTAGGTACTATAGCTTTTCTAAGTCCTCTCGTGGTCTCGGTTGGTCCCTTGTTAGTCGCCTTAGTCGTATTAAGCTTTGTTCTAGCCTATAATGTGCTACCGCGTATACTAATATACCAGTAGAGCTCGTTGGTATCTCTATAGCTTGCATTAGGCTCGGTTGCCAAGTGGCTTGCACTAGTACAGGTCTCGCAGGAATATAAGACATCAAGGGCTTGTATTCAAGGAAAGTGAGGTTATGTTTCCGCAAAAGCCTGCTCATTACAACACTATTCTCTGGCGTTCCGTAGCGCAGTAAGCAGTCGAATCCTGAATACTAGATATTGGCTCCACGCAAGAGCGATTCCGACATAATATTCACATAGAAGCCTTCAACCACGGCCACATTCTCAAGAGTCAAGTCTTCGGTGTACGGGCTATTAATGCCGTCAAAGATCCCTTTGAGCACTCGTCTGCCTCGTCTACTAATCTCGAACGAGCTACTACCCGCTTCGACGTATTCGATCGTGTTCGTAGGCTTGAACGATCCTGGCTTAAGGAGGTCTGCTGTATTGACCAAGTGTATTGCGCTACAGCTATCTAGAAGAGTGCTCTGTAAGAGCACATAGGCTCCAGAGCTAAGCGTGGTGTAGATACCCTCCTAATATTCCATAGCTTAGTCTTTATATAGGTCGACTAGGTTAATGAGGACGGCGATAATGCTTCCTGGGAAGGCTCTTACCGCTCCCTTGGTTTCACTGCTCACCGAGCTACTACCCTAGCCCTTGTCTACTATAGTCTCACGGAGGCGTCTCCACCTTTCCTTCTGGTAGTTCTCCTTGATCTTATTAATCGTTTCCTTTGATAGTCTCTTAAGCATTCGTGCCGTCTTTCTAGTAATCGCGTACTCAAGAAGTAAGCATTAACTTAGCTTCTACGAATAGGTAAACTTCCCATTCGGCTTCCTTATACAGGGGCATTCCTAACTCCTTAATGCTTGGTTTGACTAGTCTGAGCTCGCTCTAAGCGTAGCGTATACGCCAAGCCGCTATATATCCTTGTGCTCGTTGAGCCACATATTGAACTCATTACCATAGGCGTTAAGAGTCTTAGTCGGTCTACCTAGGCGTTTGGCCCTTATAAGCTCGGTCTCGATCTATCTTACCCATTCCGGAGAGAACCGAGCACCCATAGCGTAGATGAAATCGCGGATGGCTAGGTTGCCTTAAACTTCCGCAATATTATATCGAAGACCTTCGCTATATGCTCGGCTCTAACGTAAATACTAAGCCGCAGGCTTCGTATTCGCGCGTTTAGCCTCCTTAAGCACTGCTCGGTATTGCTTTCGTGCCGCCTCTTTTATGCTCGTCTAGCTCGGGGCGAACTTGGCCTTGATTTCCTTGACGAGCTAACGCATCGAGTAGTTAGGGTTCTTGGCATTGAGCTTCGTGGTAATGACGCGGTATATATTCGGTTCGAGGGTCGCCGCTATCCATACACGGATAGCTTGCTCTCTAGCCTCTCTCGTGCGGTAAGTCGAGTGCTCGATAGCTTCTCTCTAAGCATACGTTTGGGCAAGCTATTAGACTCTCGTGAAGTCGGGTTCCTCGCGTGGAAACATGAGCATGAACTTCTCCTTTACTTCCTCGATCGACAGCGCCTTTAGAGTAGTAGCCACATCGGTCAGCCGCTCGGGTTGATCCGGATTGATCACATCCCACAGCTTCTTAATGCGTGCGTGGCTTTCGAGCGTGTCTATCCAGTTAGTCCATTGCTCAGGGGTCTCAAGTTTCTAGGTTCTAGGAAGGCTTTCGGAAGACTCTTTGGTCATGTCCATCGTAAGCTCGGCGAGCTTACGCTTGGTACGGTGAAGGCTGGGACTGTCTTATAGATAAGGACGAATATATCGATGATAGGCGTGGCGCAGTAGAAGTTTCTGGGGTTCAAACCCACCCGGGCTCATAACTGTCACACGGAGCGCTCACAGCCCGTTTAGAGCATACGATTGACGATGTGAAATAGCCTTAATCCTATATAAGAGAATTGCCTGACGAGGCGGTCTTTAATGGCTGAGCTGTGCCCCTATTGTGGGCTTGCTCGCAATTAGGTTGTTCCGAGCGTTGAGCCAATTAGGTGACTGCGCCCTTGCGCTCACCTTCACATATGGTTGCAAGTAAACAAATGTACGGCCATGATCAAAGCTGGCTGGGCTGGACCCAAGTATCAAACGAGTTTCCAATTTCTCGCTGTCGTGGCGTAGCCATAAACTTATATTGTTAGTTTGGCTGGAAGCGAGATGAGTCTTTGAGCAACATCGAGCTCTGACCATCTGCGTAGAGTACAGTAGTATACAGTGTATCCAGAATTCCCCATCGCTATGCGCATTTCGTAATCAACAACGCCTCGTTTTGCCTATCCTCCCTTGGCTGAATCCGTCGCCGTTCCTTGAGTGAGCGCCTCTGGAGACAGAGGATTTCGGTCCCACGCAACGTAGACGGGGTTGCCTGCCTCTTGTTGGGTTCTCATTTCCCTATACTTCTCACCCTTCTTTGTTATGATGGGCAAATTGCCCTTGAACATCCGGTACCAGTCCGCCGATCTCGCATTGGGATCCTGCGAAAGAATAGTCTTCCGCCGCTTCTTGATCTTTGAGTAGATTTGCTGTGCTCTCTTGTTGGGAAGCTCCGTGATGGCGTACTGGATTGCCCAGTCAAACTCCTTCTCCGGGCTTGAAGGGCGCTCCACGAATTGGCCGTTGACCCTGTTGCGAATGGTCACGTACATGCCGAGCAATTCCGGCTCCTTTTCCCCTTTGGTCTCGCTCGCCTGTTCTGCTTCCTCCGCCGCAGACTCCTGCTCGAGGGTACTGGAATCATCATATACGCCTTCTTTGTCTGGCTGGTCCGCACTGGTGGTCTCTGCCTTCTTGGACTGTGTAGCCAGTTCGGCGAACAGGCGTTGGAAAGGCTGTAGATTGTGCCTCTTATCGTCGATGCCTTCTGTTACCTTGAGGATAAGGTCTGTTAGGGAGGGGCTTTCGGTTTGTGATCGCTCCGTGGCCGGTACCGAATCTGCATCTTCGCTTTGCGCTCTGCTGTTGTCGCCCCCCTCTCCCGTTGATGAGCGAGACCCTTTGCTCTGCGACGACTGTGCTGTCAGTGCAGCGACCAGGTCATCCAGGTATTTCTCGCTTTCCAGTTCTGTCTTTTCGCTGAGTAGACCACTCTGCTCAAGGGCGTCCTGAACAGCCTCTCGCACGGACCGGATGCCGAGAGACTCATCCTCGACAGCGTCTTCAACCCTCGCCAGCATATCCTTCCATGCAGCGTCGCTCTGCGGATCGTTGGCGTTTGTGTCCTCTGCTGGCTTATCCGAGTCTTCCTCCTGCTGTTGCTGTTGCTGCTGCTGCTGAGCCTGAGCATTTTCCTCTTCTTGGGCAGACTCGGCTTCCCGCTCCTTGTGGCTGAGACCGAGAATCTCACGCTCGAGCTCCTCCACAGATGGCTTGCCGGCTTCTTGAATTCTCGCCATCTCCTCCGCATCGACAGGCTCAACGAAGAAGTAAGTCAATGGAACCTTGGTCGGCCGCGTCTCCACATGCAGTCGCAGTGTTCGTCCGGGGAAGCGCTTTGTCGCACGGTCCATTAGATCATTTAGCAGAGCAACGCTGCTCTTGAACTCTTGATCCCCAATGCGTCGATCGGTTGTGCCATGGATGGCGTGGTCCATTTCCGACAAGCTGATGTACTGGAAGCCGAAGATGCGCTGAGTGTTGTGGAAGGCAACGAATATGCCATCCATGCGCCCCATCCGAACCTGGAGTGAATACTTGAGAAACGCGGCTCTGATCATGTCGTAGTACTCGCGTTCAAACGACTCCCATTGGCCAAAACGCTTGCGAATCTCGTAGCCGACACCCTTTTCGTAGCCTCGGACGTCCATCCTGATCGATATGACTGCTCTTGTCTTCAGATCGAACATACCAGACCCAGGCAGGCGTGGATCATGGGCATCAAGTTGCGAACGCATCATGAAGTCACCCAACGTCGTGTAATGATACGATTCTTCGGCGTTTCTTTCCTCTTCGGAGATCTGATGGGATCGAGAACGGCGGTACTTTTCAAACTCCTCTTTGGGCAAAGTAAAGAGCTTCTCCATAGATTTGCCGAGCATGCTGAGAATGTTCTCCGTGTCATATTCTTTGTCCGCATCGATGGCGTAAACACCATCTTGAAATCGCGCGAAAGCAGCTGCCGGCCCTCGGGATAGAGCTGTGAAGTTGAGGGACTCGGCTTCCAACGACCGCGATAGATTGTCAAGACTGGGCTTCCTCCACGCAGAAAGAAGGAAGTGGAAGTGGGAGAGGATGGACGTCATACTTGATGTTGAACCGCAATACTTCATGCTGTGTTTGGCACTGAGCTCGCGCAGCTTCACATCCTGCGACGAAGTGATGTATGCCTTGAGGGCATCAAAGTCGAATTCGTCTACAGGCATGATCGATGCAAGATATGGATCAAAGTTAAAGACCCGTGAGCGATGGTCCTGCATATGATAGACTCCGGGATTGAATAGGACGCGGTCCAGGTTGTAAAAGAGCTGCGGAACTTGCACCTTGTCGTCCTCCTCTACAGGTCGGAGTCGCAGACGCTGTGGCCGAATGATCTTTACGTCCAACGCTGTTTTCGCAGTTCTAGCTCGCTTGGACTTGGCTCCAGGTCCTTTCTTCGACGGGGTTGCTGCCTCGTCTTTGGTTGGAGGGCCTTCTTCGTCGGCGGCATCTCCGCGTCGCTCTGTAGACCCGTCTGGTCCATACTCCGTGCCATTAGGCTGCATCTTGGAACGGAGAGACGTCCATATTCCAGCCTTTGGTTGCTCTGCTAACCTTTCGCTGTCCGGCGACGGTGTCTCCTCTGTCGCATCCTTGCTTTTCAGAGACTTGTGTTTGGGCGATTCTTTGCCAACAACGTTCGATGTCGCCGTCTCTTTCCGCCCGTAGCTTCCTCTCAGCTCTTGAATCCTCTCAGACAATATGCTCTTCCAAGACTTCGGGGCAGCATCTTGGATGGTGTCGCCCTCGGTTGGAACGTCTTGTTGAAAGGTTCGAAGGTACTCGTTTAGCTTCGCGTCCGAATCATCGAGAGCCTCGGCGGAATCAGCTTGTGCATTGCCACCCTCTGGGCTGGCCGGAGCCCCCTTCCCCCTTTTCGCTTGCGTGTCTCGACTTCTTCGTGACTTGCGGCGGCCTGCAGGTTTCCGTGATTCGTTTTCGGGCGGCGTTGGACCTTGGTCTGCTGATTCGGCCCAGGTCGTCGCAGAGAATCGTCTACCGTGATGCGGCGAAATGCGCCGCTGGGTGCCGAGACGGCACGCCGACTTGGTCAATTGACCAGTGCAACACCGGAAGCGAAGCATCTCAATTGCTGAGACCCTCGTCCGCCGAGTGCACAGCTTAGGTTCTGAACAGGTCAGGCTCAGGCAAAGATTACGCGCTGCTGAAAGTCGCAGTCGCGACTGTTGGTAGAGCCCTCCTTATCGATACCTACCCGCGGGAGTTCTTCGGCAGTCCTAGCTGTCCACTCGTCGCACGTGATTGGCTGTGGCAGTCTGCCTGTGTGTCTGGGGCAGTGTGTACGAGTACGACTACGCAGCCGTGGAGCTATACGGTGCCATCACCCCGACATCACTCGCCGACCAGCATCCCACCTCACATCGTCTGGCTGGCAGATAGCCTTGCGCCGCTGCAGACATGGGCGCGAGTGACTCCAAGATTGTCTTCAAGCAGGGCATCTTTCGGCTGTCGGAGGAGCGTCACATTCCTGCAGATGATGTCTACTGGACTTCGGTTTGTCCCCAGCGTGTGCCGAGCCTCGACGTCGATTTGGTGCTGATGTGGGCTTCAGTTTTGGGAACTCCCTGAGACTTCAGAGGACATATTTAGTCTTTTCTCGCCTGCTGACATACGACGCACCCGCGATCAAGCCTTAGAAAATATCGAAACCCTTGTACTGGCGTTGACGTCACGCTTGTTCATCCTCCGGCACCATCCGTCCTTTCCAGATCCCGAGCTCGCTCCCGAGAAGGATGCTCTGAACTGCCTCAGGATCCTCACACGGATTCTGCCGTATCTCTACGAGAAAGAGAGCTTGGCGCCTTGGGAAGAGCGGTTCTTCTGGGGCGTGCGTCGCAAGAAGACTCGCAAGGCCGTCATAGCCAACGAGGTGCTGTTCGACGAAGCCCAAGACAATAAGCCGGATGTCAAGCCCGAGTCGGACGAGTTCGAGGAGGCGAAGCCGCTTGCAGAGGAGCTGATAGACACTCTGGTCGAGCTGCTTTTCTATTCAGATTTGACCATCCCGCGCCAGCCTCACGGTCACTCGAAAGTAACCTTCGCAATATGGCAGAGCGGCGTTGGGTGCAACACAGCGGTCGCAACAACAAAAGAATATGAGAGTAACCGTTGCGAAATTCTGCGGCTTCTCTTGGCTCTTGCCGGACAGAGCATGTATTCCACCCCCGGACTGCTTCCACAGACGGGGGTGCGAACCTTGACCTATCTCTGTACGTGCCAGGATAAGCAGATTGTGCTTTCTGTCTTGTGCTCTCTGCTCAATACGGTAATTTCGCCCTCTCATAGTAACCTGTGAATCGAGGCTGATGTTCGAGACGACAGACACTCAAGTATAACCCGGCCACTTGGCGAGTACCGTACAATACTTTGATGTTCAAGGACACCAAGCAGATATTGGTAACCTATTCCTTGCAGCTCATGCTTGCTCTTCTTATATACCCGATTCCGGAACACGCAACGACGCAAAGGAACTTCTATCGGCATTTTATCGGTCGGCTACATCGGCCTCAGGACTTCCAATTCATCGTCGATGGAATGAGCCGCATACTGAGCCAACCACTTCAGGAAAAAACGTCTTATCTACCTGGCTCCCAAACTTCTGCGAACTTCGCGCCGGAGATTCTGATGCTGTTCTGGGAGACGATTCAGTGCAACAAAAGATTCCGGTCCTTCATCATCGATACGGACCGAGCCCACGATTTTGTCGTCTTGACGCTGTTCTATGCTTTGGAGTATAAGAATGACCCATCCAAACAGGGCATTGTTCGCATGTGTGCGTTCTTGTTGCAGACCTTGAGCGTGGAACCAAACTTTGGTCAAAATCTCAACAAACGATTCGAGGGTCAGGACAGCCTCCCTAACTGCATTAGGATCAACGGATTCACAGGCACCTATACCGACTTTCTCATCCACTCCATCTACAACTTGATCACGACAAGCCAGGGAAGCTTCACCGCAGTGTATCCTGCGCTTCTGGCGGTTATCAACAACATTGCACCACACGTCGAAGGACTGAGCAGCGTTGGCAGCTCTCAGCTTATGCATTTGTTCTCGTCAATGTCCTCTCCATCCTTTCTCCTTGCCAATGATAGCAATCATGCGCTGCTCCACTCGCTCCTAGAGTCCATCAATTGCATCATAGAGCACAGGTACCGCGAAAATCCGGAATTGATATTAGCCGTTGTGAAGAACAAGAAGCGGATCGAGGCTCTGCGGAGTTTTACTTTGGAAAGCGGGCAGGAAGAGATCGAGAGGAGAAACAGGCGGAGAAAGGAATCGGGTGGGCACGGGGACTCGGGCGACTCAGGGTCTGTGAGGAGCTCACTTGATAGTACGAGAAGCCCGCCATCCCGGACACAGACTTTGGAGGAGGTACCTGAAGATGGCGCTTTTGCTATTGGGGACGACGACGACGACAGCGACGAGGATCCCCAGCCAACACCCGCGCATTCTACCGCAAGTGAGAATCAATCTCAAGCATCCTCCACGGTCAATGTCGACGATGCACTTCCCATTCAGATTCGAGGCATGTCTGAGAAAGCTAGAGGCAAAATGCCAGCGGGAGCACGATCGTTCTCTCGGCAAAATAGCACCACGAGTCTCGGTGCGCAACCCGCGTCAACTCAAGCCCCAGGGGGCGCGTTTGAGCCATCAGCTCATTGGATCGAAAGTTGGCTGCCAGAGCTGCCATTGCATACTGTCCTAACGGTCATTCGACAGGTGTCAACTCTCCTGCCTCAACAGGCTGCTGGCCAAGATATCGCATCTTCGGATTTGGCTCGCCGGGTGCAGGAGATGGACCTCTTCGGCGTTGAGCCTGCGCCTCCGCGCATACATTCCTTCGAGTGGTCTCAGCTGGCTTTGGTTTGGTACGAATCGTTGCTCTGGGGTGTGATTTTTACCAGCGAGATGCAGATTGCAAAGGGAAGCATGGGAACCTGGGCCGGCACGGCCATTAAGCTCTTCCGTGTGCAGGAGACTGCACCCGCGGGTCCTACATTGACCTCTCCGCGAGGGGCAGTAGATGCCGTTGGTAGCAACATTGTGTCCCGAATTGGGCAGATTAATCTCCGTGGGGGATCAACAAACGCCAGCACACACAACCCCGCAGGGGCTGGATCCTAAACGGACATCAAGAGGACGAGAGCATTGATAGCGACTTGAAGCGAAGCGCAAGGGCTCGGTAGAGCTTTACTTTTTGGCACATCTTCATCAGCCACGACCAAGCCGCTGCGGGTAGAGCTGAGAATATGTGCTCTGTCGAAGCAATGATAACAATGAGATGGGGATCGGTCCCGGTAATGGACAGGATTGGCTGGCTAAGGCAATATTAGTCACTTCACGGCGCCGACATCGAGAGGCATGAGAATGAACTCGGCCAGGCCAGGCGAAACCCAAGAACCTGAAAGTAGGGCTGGGCCATGAGCATTACTCACATGTAGCGAATACCTGATATAATCATGAGCTTTTCAAGAGTGCCAGGTGGGCAAGATGAACCATCCTGGCCCAGTTTGCCAGCTTTCATGCCTTGAAATTACCTGTATGCTTCACGCTTTTCCAAAGATGGTGCTGCAAGTCCAGGTGATTGTGCTTGCCAACCTCTAGAACCTCAGGCAGTTGGCGAGTAGCCAATGACAGTCGTCAGTGAGGCAAGGCTTATGCATCCGCTCTCGTCTACCTTGATTTGAGCTGGAGGCCAAGGCCTCGAACGGTCATTTGCAGTCCACTCTTGCCACTGCAGCATCGCACCCTGGACAATGGTTCTCGGAAATGCCAGGTTTTCCTGCACCGCCACTGTTTCAGATGCCTGCCTATTTCAGCAAGAATTGGCTGCCCATTCAGAGCCGTGCTTTGTAACCTCTAGCCACAGCACGTTACGTTGCGCCACGTATTCAGGCAGGGATACTCACATGCAGCTTGCCCCATGCATCAAGCCACATCCTGGAGGAGACCCTGCAATTAATGAGAGCTGAAGGAAGGCGTCTTGGCACAACACGGCTGTGTTGGCTGTAGCGAGGCCAGCAATTCTACGATAAATTCCTTTTCCGCGCGTCTTTGGAGCTTTATTGCCTTTCAACTTCGAGTCTTTGGGCCGCCTTGAGATATATCGCTATCGTCGTACAGCCGCCGTCTTGGCGCACTGCGACAGCAACGTCCTGACACGGCTCGAAGCACTTTGAAGATGGCTCAGCATGAAGAAGGAGGCGCGGCTGTCCTCGATGAGGAGATTAAGCCGTACAAGATTCACGTGAGTTTCAATTGCTTTGTGCCAGAGGATTTTCATTGATTTCATGAACTAGGTCTCGAGCAAATACCTCGAATTGACAAGGCAGAAATTGGAACTTACACGGCTGCCGCATGACATCCCCGAGCCTAGGTCCAACGTGTGGTGGGAACCAAAGCCCACAGTTGAGCCTCTCATTGACTACTGGTGAGCCCAAGTCGCCCAAGCGCAAGCAAAAGGTCAGGTTTTGAGATCATCGCAGGCTTGAGCAGTTCTCCTGGCGGAGTCGGGAACAAGATTTCAATGCCAACGTCCCACAGTTCCGGACGGCCATCAAGACAGCCGTGTCCGAGACACCACTCCGGCTGCACTTTATGCATTATCGGTCTCCTCACCCCAAAGCAGTTCCTCTACTTATGATACCCCCATTCCCGTTTACAAATTTGGCCTTGACCCACCTTGTCGACTTGTTCACCAACCCAGACGACGCAGAAGCGAAACAGGCCTTCCATCTGGTCATACCGGCGCTGCCAGGGCTGGGATTTAGCGATGCACTGACGAACAAGATGCGCATGGTTTCAGTAGTGGCGGAACTGTTTGACATTCTGATGAAGCGACTGGGGTACAAGCATTATCTGGTGACAAATTCAGGGCCAGCAGCAGCCGGCTTGGCCCAGATCGACTGGCGGCTGGCAAACCACCTTGCAATGCATTATCCCGGTTCGTGTCTCGGAGTTCACATCTTGTCACCTCCATTCAGCCCGCCGGCATTTCGCAACTCGCCTATCGCATGGCTCAAGTGGCAGGTCGCAAGCCTGTTCCGGTCTCCAATCCTGGGTTACTCCAAACAAGACATAAACGCTCTGAGTAGAGAGAAAACGCAGCAGCAAAGAAGGGAGAAAGCAGCTATCACACCGTTGGGATTTGGCTCTGACGGTGCATACGAGCCGAACACGCTGACATACGCGCTATGCGACTCACCTCTGGGACTACTGCTGTTCATCCTTATGATCATCCGGGTAGCGAACCCTAAGCAAGATTTGTCGCCAGCGGACGTCATCAAGATCACGGCGTTGACGTGGCTGCCAGGGGCTGAGGGGACGATGAGGTTATGGGCACACTGCGCATCTTGTGAGGAAACCTATAAGCGCAGTGCAACGCGCAAACCACGAGTTGCCGTTACAGTCTTCTTGGATGACGATGTGAAGGCAGGGAGCGATGTTGAGGCAGTAGACGACGGCGCTGTGCCACGGCCTATTCCCAACTTCTACACTTGCCCAGCTTGGGGCAGTCAACAATACGACATCGTCGCATCTAGTCGCGTTGGAGGACGACCTGGGCTTCTCGCATGGGAGCGACCGGAGGTAATTGCTGCAGGCGCCAGAGCGCTTGCCCACGCAATTCTGGCGGTTGACCGAAGACTTCAGCCATGCGGGAAGCCACAAACGACCTTGCTTGAACAGGTGCTGGTCGATGGAGGCGAGACGGCGCCAGCCGAGATGTCTGGAACTACGATACAAGCTGCTGAGGATCCCGCGACGAAACCTCCACATGAGGCATATGAAACCAGTCTGGAGCCGGCCAGGCAGCAACCAGCTGGAACGCAATCGGATGCCACGAGGACAACCATCCCGATCCGCCCTGTGACGCCACGGAAAGCGGACAAAGTGGAGGAATCGCAGCGTGAACATAAAATTTCCCTGGAGGGTCAGCATGTGGACCAAGAATCCAGTGAAAGTAGTCCGAACACGGTCATTGCCGTCAGTATTGGGGCGTAGTGGGAGTCGCGGACAGCTTTCGATTTTAGTGTTTCGGCGATCTCTCGATGGGGTTGAATCCGATGCAACGAGAGATGCTTGACTGCAGCGTTTAACGTAACATTTAATGAACATCTGATGTGTCGTATCAGCCTTTTGTAGCTCGTCATACATGGTTGAACAATGATGGCGGTACGAACTCTTCGAATGGGATGCTTGGTACTTGATAGTGTTGGGGTTCCCCAAGTGTGCCACGGGCTACTTCGGCAGTGAGGTCGGGTGGTCCGTGCTGCTTTGCGACAGCTCCTTGTCTACCTTAGCTCAGGACCCGTGGGAACATTCAACCTTGAGCTTCCTCAATCCCAAGCTGGGAATAGTCCACCACCACTGCAGACCGACGACCCGGCGCCTTAAACCTAGATTTTGAGAGCAGGCCTCGCCATATCGCCCTCTCGGCGCGAGGCTCGCGAGTGCCCCCCGACCCTGCCGAAGGCCAACGGCGTCGAGCTTCACCATGTCGAACCGCTACGGGACGCCGCCGATGCGCAATGGAAACAATCGCGGCAACCTAGGACGAGTCGAGGATGAGTACGATCCTTACGGCGATGAATACACAGGCGACAGATACGGTTCTCGGCCTCCGCCCTCGTCGCGGGGCCCACCACCCGTCGTGCGCAACATGCCGTCGCGGTCACGGGTCCAGGAGACGAGTGCCGAGAGACAGATCACCCAGGTGCTGGAGCACATTCGTTCCGAGTGGCCATCCATGTGCGAACCCGACTGCGTGCCCGTGCAGCTCTCCCTGCAGCTCCTCGACTCCAGCTCCGTCGGCCGCGCGCATGAATACCGCAAGTTCCAGGAGACGCATGCGTACCTTCAGGACTCGCTCAAGAATATCGTCCACGAGCATCACCAGGGCTTCAACAGTTCGATTGGTACATTCCACAAAATTCAAGGCAGCATCCAGCTATCCCAGAAGCGCGTGCGTTCCCTAAAGGAATCCCTTGCCAGCTCCAAGTCGAGCCTGTGTGCCACGGACCCGGAGCTCAAGAAGCTCTCGCAGACGTCGCAAAGCTACGACGAGCTGCTACAGACGCTGAACGAATTGGATGATTTGCGAGCTGTACCCGATCAGCTAGAAGCTCGGATCTCGGAAAAGCGCTTCTTGTCAGCGGTTGAGGTGCTGCACAATGCACTCAGGAAGCTGAGGCGGCCGGAGCTGGACAACATTGGCGCTCTCAACGACTTGAGGAGCTACTTGGCCAACCAAGAAACCGCTTTGATGGATATACTGGTGGAAGAGCTCCATGAGCATCTCTACCTCAAGTCGCCATATTGTCAGGAAAGATGGCAGAGCCTCGCCAAGAGCCAAGGTGCCTACGCTGACGGATATGGAGATGCCAATTCCATCTCGCCATTCCATACCGTGCTGGAGTCTATCGATGTCGAGAAGCCCGTCACCGAGGACCCGATGAAAAATCCGGAGGCGGACACGTTCTACTACGTGGGGTTGCTGGTCGAGGCCCTCAACAAGCTGGGAAGGCTGCAGAACGCCGTCGAAACGCTGAAGCAGCGGCTTCCAGTCGAGCTGTTTGGAGTCGTCAACGAGACAATCCACGAGGTCGATCAGCGGCACCCGAGCTCGCTCCGAGGTGGTGTAGGCAAGGCAGACGGGCTGCTCCTGTACGGGACTCGGGAGACACAGCTGAGGGCGGATGTCATTTACGATCTGCTGTGGACGCTGTACGGCAAGTTCGAAGCCATCGGCGAGGGCCACCGCGTATTTCACGAATCGATCAAGGCCCTCATCCGGAGAGAGGGCGCCGGCAACAACAGCGCGCTGCTAGGCAGCTTCAAGGAGCTGTGGAATCTGTACCAAAATGAAATTCGGTCTCTCTTGCACAACTATGTTACAACGGACGCGGATGTCTATCAGTTTGATTCGCCAGCTCTCGGCGGAAGTCTTAGCGGCAGCAAGGATGCGATGCGGGAACACCTGTTTAAGTTTGGGGAAGCAGATGCGAAAGCGGTGGATATGGTGACCGAGTACGACGCTCTGGAAGACATTATACAAGCGACAGTGCCGGGATTGACGAGTAGCTCTCGAAAACCAGCCGCTGATCTGAAGAGAAATCGCGTCACGGTCGACAGCGGCCTAATAAGGCGAGACACGGGCCAAGGCTTTGGTAGCGGCCGACAGACCAGTGGCTCGCACAAGTCTCTGGTCGAGCCGAGCGTCTTCAATATGAGTCTGCTGCTGCCGCCGACGCTGATATTTCTGCAACGGCTGAGGAGCATCGTGCCTCCTGGCTCCGACCTCGCGACCAGCACGCTGACTACATTCCTCGATAACTTCTTGGTCAATGTGTTTCAACCACAGCTGGACGAGACCCTTGACAAGCTGAGCGATACAGTCTTTGGCGAGGCAGATGCATTCGCTCAAGACCCAGGGTGGAGCCAAGTTGCCTCGAGACCAGTGTTCAAAGGCACCACGGCATTCTTCCAAGTGGTTACGGCGTTTTGCCGAATGCTGGGAACAATTCCACCGGATCAGGCTCTGAGCTCGCTCATTGTGAACCAGATGATGCGGTACTACGACCGTTGCTTCAGCTGGTACAGGTCCTTGGTCACGAAGACGCAGGAGCAAGCCGAGGATGCCAGCAATCTGAGAGCGTCGGCCCGTTTTGTCGTGCAAGCTGACGCCTTGCAAGAAACGATGAAGAACCTGTGGACAGCCGAGGAACTTGACTGGGAGCAGTTGGAGAAGGAGGTGCACCTGTTGATGGAGCAGACGAACGAATCGACGCTCGAGATGAACGACATTGTACAGGACCGGGACACCATAACCTCGTTGTGCCTCCTGTACACGAGCTTGAAGTGGTTGGCCGCGAAGATCTCGGGTTTGAGGCACATAACAATGCACGAAGCGGATTCATTGCGGCAAACCCTCCCGCGGCAGGCGAACCGGCGATGGACCTTGATGAATGACCGCAGCAAGGCCACATCGGAGCAGGGCCCGGTGCACCTACCACTTACGCAGGAGACAGTCCAGTAAGCGTTGGAATCCTGAGCTGCTGAAAACCCATGGCTAATGAGGATGACTAGGACGTTTGACAATATAGTCACATCGTACGAGGAGCTTGCTGGAACGGCGCTGTTGACCCTACACACGGAGGTGCGCTGCCGGATCATTTATTCACTGCGCGCTGCCCTGTCACCGGACCTGGCACCGTATCTTCTCGAGCATGAGGTCAGAGAACCGGACCCGCAGATCTTGAGCCTCAATCTTGAGCTAGTTCTGTTTGACGACACGATTGCGCGATTCATACGGCACAAAGAAGTCGCCTTCATTCGGACGGGTCTCGGACTGCTCATCAACTGCTACCTCGTCGGCAACGCGTGCATGGCCTCGCCCATGAACGAGAAGGGGTGCGGCCGCATGCAGCTAAACATCCTCGTCCTGCAGCAGAATCTCAAGAACATCGAGGAAGGCGTGGACCTGGCACGGGCGGCAAACTACTTTGCCCTGTTCGACAAGGGACCTGACACCATCGTCGCAAAGGCCAAGGAGGACAAGGCGAACCAAGGGACTTCTGGGCCCGACAACTTCACGTACGACGAGCTCAAGGCGCTGGTTGAGCTGTGCTACAGCGAGCAGCGGGCGAACCCCGAGAGAGGCATTGCGTCGGCGGCGAAGCGGAAAATGGACGACAAGCTGCTGGGTCTGAGCGAGCACATGTGGCAGACGTGAGGCCAGAAACAGCATGGATGCTACTGCGCGCACGGCGACGAATGGTTATGACGGGATACTTGTGGTTCAGCGGTTCTGTGCATGGAGTTTTGAGGCTGCATATCTGGGAGATGGTGCTCTATCCAAGGCTGGTCTTGTAGTTGTAGCTCCAGCGAATGTACGAAACAGACGCATGCACCGTATATTGGCATCACTTGACATTCGTTTGGCCAACAGCAAACTTTGAGAACGTCGCGAATACGGGAATGTGGCTGTCGTGTGAACAGCCACGCGCTACCAGAAGCCTAGCGGTCGGCTACGGTGTGGCTCCGCGATGCCATACGATGGACGCCAGTGGATGGATGGGTGTGAGACTCGATTTGGCGCAACGCTTTGGCTAGCCAGAGCGGCTGCGCACATCAGATCGACCCAAGACTGCAGCGGCTGTTTCACTGCGATGGGAGGGGCGACGTCGGTGTGTGCAGAGACGGGAGTCGTGGCAACCGTGGAGGCGTGGATGCGGGGGTGAAGGGTGCAACTGCAGCTAGTGCGAGTACAGTACAGTAGGCTTTCTTGGGTGCCGAATCGAATGTTTGGTACGATGACGCCATGCGTTCTTCAGACAGAGGCACATGCCTGCCTCTGATGATCAATCTGGATGATGAATCTGGCATGCTCTGTGTGACAACAGCTTCTCTTGACGCGCACGCCCAACCTCGCGATAGCGACCAACAGGCCTCCTACCGGCTCCAGCATCCGGGTCGCCGCCAGGCACGCATTGAATAAGGTCGCTGCTGACTGGCTCGGCCCCCACAGTCGACGCCGCCCTCTTTTGGACTCTTTTGGGTTCCGGCTCCAGTCTAGATCTGGCCCAGGGGCACGCGGCGAGGCGCGTGGCGTCATGATTCGATCGCTCCCTCTCGCGCGACGAAGCTACGAGTATGCTCGCTCAGGGCGAAGCTCGCCGTCGGGCTCGAGGCCACGGCACAAATCCCCGTCAGCGCCCAGCCAACAGCTTTGCCTCTGCGACACTCCCTAATTGAAGGGCACCACTCCCTCTTGAGCATTTTTCCCCGTCTGCGCATGGCCCGCCCATCGCATCGGGGTTCTATCCGTACCCGCCCGCCCCTTGCTAGGATCCGCCTGCGAAAAAGCAGTGGGGAGCTCCCACTGGTAGCGCGCAGTGGCGTCTTAGGCGGGTACCATGGGGCTCCAGCCAATTTCGCAAGCGGCCAAAGTCGCCCCCTATGCCACTAGGTCCTGAGATGACCTCTAGGGCTTGCATGCGCGTCTCTGATTGAGTTTGGGGGAGCCCCTTTCCTCATTGATTCGCTGCGTCGACGGAGCTTTGCTGGCTGTTGGCCGGCTGCGCATCCCTCGCGGGTTGGGCTGGGTTTTTGCGTCCACGCGTCGTGTAGTCCGTACATGAGGTACTCGTAATGTGTATCACGATTATGGTGCTCGGTACCTGCATCGCATCTGCGGCGAGTGATGGGGCTGGGCTGTGCTGAATGCGGCCGCCGTGGATGCTGCGCGTTGTTCGCTGCGCTGTGTTCGTCGACCCGACGATGACGACGTCAGCAGGGACTCTGGATGGCTGTGCAGGTTTTGGGACCGGCATCCACTGCGCAATGTCCCAAACGGCCCCGCTCAACGCCCCTTGGCGCTGTGGCTCGCTGTTGCCCATGCCCAGTCCACTGTGCGCGCTGCCCTGAATAGCTCCATGCCATTGTCCACAGGCGCCTGGTCCCGTCACCCCATTTCCTGCTTTTGCTCGCCCCTTCTCCTAGTCCGTGCCCATTTCGGCGCGCCGCTCAGCACTTGATGCCGCCCAGCAGGCGGCGCCTCGTCCAATCTGCGGCCGGCAACAACACTGGACTGACTTCATCTTCTGCCAACTCTGCATGCGTCAACAACAATCCGCAAACATCCTCGACTTTGCTTCTTCACGCCTCTTACCAGCCTTCGCCTCGCAGGCACAATCGTCGACATCATCGTTCGTCGCCCCCCACACTTTGCTTCCCTGCCCTTTCTGGACCCCGTGGCCCGAAATATAGGGGCCCAGGGACCGCCGGCGACTTGCACCCGGCTTCTGCTGCAAAATTCCTCCCCTCGCCCAGCACCTGTCGCGGCCAAACTCTCCGCAGTCAACAATATAGCCGCCAAGCAGCACCGCCACTTGCCTGCGGCTCGCGTCCCAGCTTTGAGGACTTGCAGTCGCCCTGACGTCGCTTGATACTTGCGCATTGCCCCTTGGTCCTTCAACCAGAGCCGCGAGAAGCGTCGACAACGGCCGCTTCCCCGACTCGTCGCGACCCGACGAGTTTTCCGCCCGCGACAAGCGACCCCCTGCTTCTGCCACGCTGCGCATCAGACGCCGCTGCAGGGTCGACCGGATCTGTGTGTGTTGACGCGACGCCACCCCTTTTCCCACTGCGCTGCGTCCGACACACGCACAGACTGCTTGTCGCCATCTTGGCCTGGACCCTGCTGCTACAGCGACCATGGCCAACTCAGGGTGAGCAGTGCCTTTCCCTGACTTGATGTCGAGCGAATCGGCGCTTTGGTTGCATCGCTAATGCCTCGTCGCAGCTTTGGTTCAGCCCTCCGCTCATTCTGGCATACCATGACCAGCTATGATAGACGTAAGCCTCTCCGACTCCCCTCCTTCGACCTTGTGAATACAGGCTAAGCTCGACTGTCGCAGATTCTTCTTTCGACTCGCCACACAGAACCGGTCGCCATGTCCCACTACAAAACGGAAGGAACAGCATCCTCACCGGCGTTGCCACTGCCTCTGATTCCCGCGCCGACGTGAGCAACCCGTACTTCGATGACACCGGCCGCGCCTCGTCGCCCCACGGTAGCGGCGCCCGAACCCCGACCAACGGCCCGTACTCGCCTGGCATGCGATCAATGTCTGCCAAGCAGACTGACGGTTTCGAGGTCCAGAGCCCTGTTGATGTGCCAATGCAGTCGTTCCAGGACGGCCTTCCACCCCCGCCGCCCGTCAGCCACTCGTGGAAGAGGATAGATGCCTGGGCCGAAGAAAACTATCCCGAGCTTTGGGACCAACTTGGTGAGGGCGCCACTACCAACGACCTCAACGACCTCGAGCACCAACTAGATTGCTCCCTGCCCCAGGACGTTCGTGAGTCGCTCGGGATCCACGACGGCCAAGAGCGAGGAGGCATTCCCACGGGCATCATATTCGGCTCCATGCTGATGGACTGCGAGGAGATTGTCCAAGAATGGGATACCTGGAGGAGAGTAAACCACCAGTTCTTGCTCGACACCGCCAGCGGCAAGCCCACCACGCCCTCCAAGGCATTTGGGGGAAGCAGTGAGGCCTCATCCTCGAAGCAGCGACCCTCGTCCGCATCCTCGGCCGGAAACCCCGACGAATGGCGACAAAACCTCATGTCACGACAGACCTCGGTGCCGCCCAACGCCGTCCAGAAGGCGTACGCTCACGCAGGCTGGATTCCCTTGGTTCGCGACTGGGGCGGTAACAACCTGGCGGTGGACTTGGCACCCGGCCCCGGCGGCCGATGGGGTCAGATCATTCTTTTTGGGCGAGACTACGACACAAAATATGTCGTGGCCCGCTCCTGGGCCGCCTTCCTCGCTCTCGTCGCCGACGACCTCAACAGCGGGAAGTGGTATGTGGATGAGGACAACGGCGAGCTCAAGCTGAGAGAATTCAAGGAGACGCGCATTGAGCCGGCCTATTTCAGCATCCTCAGGTGGAGGATGGACCAAAAATACGGGCGGCGGGCGGCGGCAGCGGCCAAGCGGGCCTCCATGGCGCAGCCCAAGGCCGGGTCGCCCCTTGGTTCGCGATCTGCCTCGCCATACCAAAGCCCAGCAGAAGCAAATGGAGACGTACGCGGTCGGTCCATGCAGCGACTCAGCGGATCTTCTCCCCTGACAAGTCCCATGAGACCCAACTACGGAAAGCCACCTCCTCTGAGTAGAGTGGCGGAGGAGTCCTCAATCCCCGAGATCCCCAGTGCCGACATCGATCCCAGCACGCTGGTCGAGGTGGAGACGCCGCTAGCGAGCGATGAAGGCAAGAATGCGCTCCGAATCTCGACACTGGCGCGTTCCGAATCAGACCTGATTAGGCTCAAAGACAAGGAGAACGAGGTGCCTTCAAACAAAATGAATGGCAAGCAGCCCGCGATTGCCGACGACTCAATGAAGACGATTGAGATTTGAGTCGAGCCGGGGGACAGTTCGATACATCGGAGCGCGGAATATACATACACCACGATGGCATGACTTTACTTCTGCGAAGACCTCTCCCACCCAAGGGGGGTACCTAAAGGCTCTTCTCACACACATAGCACAACACACACACTTACCTACAGAGACACACATGGGCGTTGGGGGCGTTGCGACAGCCAAAGGAACTCGGTCCTTTTTTCGTGGCTGTATGGCAACAGCACAGTATCATAGTGGCGTGAGAACGAGCACATTGGGTCTTTTGCCAGGCTGGCTTCCTTTTAAACTTCTTTCTGCACATCATGCCAGCTTGTCTTGGCGTCTTGTCTAGGGTAATGCAGTAGGGCAACAGGGCGGTGGCATTGTAGTCTATCTATATCCTTTCGACTGCAACAGTAAACAAAGCTGGTGCTCGGGGCTTGTTGCCTCGGGCAGTTTAAGACTATGTCCCAGGCGATTGTTCTACGCGTTGAGGGCGTGCTAGCTGAGAGACTTCAAAGAGTGGCATGTTTTTGACTTCGCTAATATCTAATCTGCCTTGTGTGGCTGAAGAGTGATTGAGCGGCTACACAGACTACCTCAAACATTGGATCCGCTCCTGTGCAGAGAGGCTGAAGACGCAAGATGTGAAATTGTCGAGACAACCAACGCGACGTAGCAGCGGGAGTGGTGATGGGTCTTTGACATGGCGAAGTTACAAGTAGAGCTGAGAGTGTTAAGATAAAAGTCTATGAGTGTTGTTGGTCCTGCGTTGGTTGTGTGAAAATGGGGGCGCTTTGGGGGGGTGGGTTTAATGACAGGAGGTCCCAAGTAGGCCAGTCTTGTGCTTGGTCCCTATGCGCTCTTTTTCTCTGTCTTCCTTATGACGGTTCGGTTGGGTTTTTATCTGAGTGGCAGGTCGATCGTCTAGGCTGGTGTCGGTGCACACGCCGCCTTCTTGGAGTATCATCTGTCTAATACTGCCACTCATTTGAAAATCATCTGTTCGACGACGCGCTTCTCTCAGAAGTCGACTCTTCGATAACGTCTACACATATCGTCCCTTCGTCACTGCTCCTCGAAGACTCCAATGTTGCTTCATTGAAAATGACGGCATACAGACCCGGCCCTACTGATCCGACATGCAGCAATGCTACGGGGCAGCAACGTGGAGCGAGCCCGAGTAATGCCGTCACCGAAGTCAATCTAAAGAGCCAGGAAAAGAAGGGCGAGCCTAGAAGCGGATCTCGCGGTTGCCTATCATGGCTCCATGACGGCGATGGTAAGCCACCCCTCTCCCTCTCTCCAATGGCCCTTTTCTAACACAGCACAGGCATTGACCGTGGATGGAAGCCCTCCTCTCTTACCACCCCCGTCTTAGCATGCCTGGCCGTGCTCTCGCGGCTCATCGCCGCAGCTTTTGAGACGCTTGCGCAGCGCAGCAGGGCGAACGGCGGACTGGCGCTGTCGCCCACTCTCGACGACATACCGCCATGGCCCTCCTTTGGGTCCAAGTACGTGCCCAACATTGCGGCCGCGCTGTACAGCCTTGTGTGGAGCTGGGTTGACTTGGATGTCAAGCGCATGCAGCCGTGGTTCGAGCTATCGCGGCCTGGCGGTGCAAGGGGCGAAGACTCGCTGTTTTTAGACTATCCGTACGAGTTTGTGGCTTTTGTGCCATGGAAGTCAGCGAAGAAGAGGTATGTTCTCCTGGAAGCGATGGCTTCTCCTCGCTGTCGTCATCTATGTTCTTCTTACCCTATTCGCTTTGAAGCTGGAGGTGCTCCCTGTCTGGAGGATTATAGGCCTTTCGCACGATCCTGACGATAACACCTGCTTCCAGGCATTGGCCAGTCTTTTTCTCTGGGACTGCTGTGATTGGGCCATCACGCCCTTTCAGAGTGCAATTTTCGGTACCGGCGCTGTACAGCGCACAGAAAGAGTGAACATTGCCAACAGGTCTGAGCTCCTTCCCGTCAGTCAACAGGCCGGCCTCGATTCCCAATTCCTTAACACCGGCTATGCAATCGGGTGGCTTGGCCAGAAGTACCCGCCATTTATGAATGCCGACTACGCCATTCTTCCCTACTATGTCGACGAGGACCCCGCTCCGAAAAGATCTGAAGCGAATTGGACTGCCACTACGACGAAGTTGTCGACCGAGTTGACGTGCAGGCCGGCGACCATTTCCAAGAAAGTGGGTGGGACCGACGAGTTCTACTTCCTGAACAGCCAGGGATGCAACGCCACTATTGTCGTTCCTGACTGCTCGATGTTTTACGTCGGGTACTACTCGAGCCCGTACGCGGACTTTGCATTGGCTGACTGGAACTGTTCGAAAACACCCGATTCCGTTCATCAATTCTTAGCGATATGGAGGAAGGGTGGAGAGCTCAACATAACGGCTCTTTACTGCCAATCCCACTACTACAAGCAAACAGTTACGGTGGCCGTCAGCGCGGATAGCCTGAAACCATATGACGAATCCGTCCAACCGCTATCAGAGCCTGAGATATTGACCGAATCAGAGTTCAACTCGACAGTGTTCGAATACGTCATCGCGAATTCAATGCCAGTGGGCGCAGAGAAAGCAAAAGACAGACCTTTGAGTCACTCCCTGGAGCCGGGCCCGAGGTTACGCAAGTATTAGTTAAGCATGCAAGCGTCATCCATGGTTAGCTTTGCTCTCGCGGGACAAAACTTATCGATGGAAGCCTACGGCCAACCAAAGGTTCTCGAGAAAGCGTTCAGCCGAGCTCACAAATATCTCTTTTCTTTGGCAGTCAGCCAACTACTTGTCAACGGTACAACATTTTCCAACCACACAGCCTCGTCAACGTATCCATTGCAGGGTATTGTTGTCAGCAGGGCCTTTTCCGCTGTGGTTGAGTCCCTTCTTGCAGCCAGCGCAATGCTGACCATCGCTCTTTTGTGGCTGTGCCATAAAGCGCCGTGTCATCTGTGCGAGAATCCTAATTCCATTTCTAGACTAGTAGACACCTTTCGAAACAGCCCTGATGTGCTAGATACCTTTCGAAAGCTCGACAATGCCGACGACAAGTCGCTCTTCACGCTCTTTCGAAACGACCTTTTTCAACTTTCGCGCCTGGGCGGTACAGATGGTCGCGAGGTATACATCGAGAGAGTCGCTGAACCTGGTCTGGACAGCACGGACCGCAAGCTGGATACACCAGAAGCATACTATACTCCAATTCGACCCTTTGCTTTGACTCGTACGGCGGGATTCACTTTCCTCGTCATTTTATTGAGCGCAATTGCTGTAATTGTTTGGTTGAAGGCGAAAGAGGTGGCCCTAGAAGGTATGTCATCTTCCGATTCAAGAATAGATGAATTCTTAACGATGCGCCAGGGCTCCCTAGACCGAGCGCCAATTTCGAGGTCCTACAGATCCTGGAAAATTACCTACCTACCGCCTTTGCATCCCTGGTGGAGCCTTTTTGGGTGTTGCTCAACCGGCTTCTGTGCGTCATGCAGCCGTTTCGGGAGCTTTGTGCGGGCAAGGCACGGCCGGTTAGGAGTGTCGATACCACGTACTGGGCCATCCCGCCCCAGCTGGCGATTTGGAGAGCCATCAAGGCCCGCCACTTTCTTCTCGTTGTGGTTTGCATGACGACATTGCTAGCCAACCTTCTCGGTATTGGGCTCGGTGCCCTGTACAACGAAGCCGAGATGACAGCCAGCTACCGCCAGAAAATCAAGCCAAAACTAGCTGCCAGGTTTTCAAATGATTCTGTTGCCGCTTTTGTTGACGCAACAGACACGGCCATGCGTACAGGCGAGTATCAGGACCATGTGTACGTCGCTATGGCGAACATCTCAAATGGAACCCTCTTGCCCCCTTGGGTTACGCCAGAGTACTTCTTCCTGCCTCACAGCGTTGTTGCCAATGATACAAGTCTCCCAGCAGACACTTACAGCCTACAGACACGAGGCTTTGGCGCGAGTTTAAACTGCACGCCTGAGTCTGCTCGATCAGTTCCCGCTTCTGTACCAGGTGCTGCTGACCCGCTTGGCGGACTTCCGACCTGTCCGGATGCCATTGCTCTTGTCAATGCAGCTTTGCGTTACAAATCTCTACCGAACGACAGTTCAACGGGACCCTATGCCATCGAGTTTAGCAATCCTGCCAACCAAAATCAAGATGAGCTGTGCGATACCACGTATGTGCTGGGCTGGGGTCGAGCCCCAGGTGGGAAGGATCGGACAGGGCCCATAGAGGCCAGCTATGCGATATGCAAACCCGTCTTTGAATCAGCCATGTTCGACGTTCTTGTTGACGCCTTGGGCAACGTCATTTCCTACAAAAGAACGACCGACGTCGAGCCCTCTTTAGACCCTCCACCAAATGAGGTCCTCGAGACGAAGATCATTTCCACCGCCAATCGACTTCTCACACATGACGCGGAGACCGACTGGCATAACGATACTCTGACACGCGACTGGCTGAGCCATCTGATGATGCTTACAAAGAAATCCAGAGACTTTCTTGACCCGAAGAAGCCCGTCCCTGACCCCGCAGACTTAGTCTCATACGCTGCCGACATCTACCGCCGAACGTTCGCGATTCTCATCGGCATCAACCAAACCCGTTATTCGAGCGACCCGCCGTCAACGACGCGGTTACAGGAACGCGATATACCAAAGAAACCAGGATTTTCTTGGACCGTACCGCGCTAATCATCACATTGACGGTTTTGTGTATCGATATCGCCGTCACGGTTCTCTTCTACGCGCAGGCTGCCGTCTTTGTCTTGCCACGCATGCCCACCAACATCGGGTCAATCCTTGCATACCTCGCTCCCAGCCGCGCAATGATCGGGTCGAGCGGGCACCGCCTGGGGCGTCGCAACAGAACTTTCAGTTTCGGCCGGTATCTTGGCGTCGATGGCTCGGTGCATATCGGCATCGAAATGGATCCGCATGTTGTCCCAATTGATCTATCGTCGTTCAGAGAGAGAAAGACGCTGCTCGGCCGTCTGGCTCCAGAACTTTCGCGGCGAAAGAGGGCGAGCTTGAAATTGAGGAACTGGTTGTGATAAATCTGGCGGACAGTTTCGGTATGAGACAGAAGAGGAAGCCGGACAAATGAGGCTTATTGCCATTTTGGGCCTTCCACCTTGGTATAAAGGTGGCAGGAAGTTGACTTGAATAAAAGCTAGTGATTTATGAGTCAATTCCTCAACTGCTTGAGGCGCGACCTGCACGACACTTTAGTTCAGAACCTAGGGTCTTGAATATGCATTTTCACGCCACAGGAATTTGTAAGTCATCGAGATATCTGAGTCGCTTCGATTGCTATACAGGTACCGATCTATGAAGTAAACAAGCCACCTCTACCCACCAAAATTGTCAATCGAAGAGAAAGAAAATGTACAAGCGAAACAAATAATCATCAAACACCATGCTGATGCATCATGCAGACAGGAATATTTCACGGCCTTTCCGAATCCCGGCAAGAGCGCACTACTCTACAGCGGCGACACGAGGGCATGTCCCGCTCATTGCCGTCGCTTCCTTAGGCAGCGAGCCGAAGAGCACGGCGCATGACCCGCCTGGCACCATTCGCGTGCGCCATCTCCAGGTTGGCGGACTCGCCCGCAATGCAGCTGACGCCTTCTGGCATGGGCTGGACCGGAGACCAGCTGCCGCTGCCGCAGCGCTGGAAGGAGGATCCGCCAATGCAGTTCCACGAACCCTCCGAGGTACACGGGGTGTAATCGGCAAAAGCACCAGCGGGCTTATCACCACCGCCGCGTCCAAAGGGAACGGGGCTGGGAGCGGCAGAAGTAGGAGCAGCGGAAGTAGGGGCGGCGGGCTGAGAGATCTTGGCGTCAGATGGGGTCGGGACCTTGGTGGGAGCGGCAGATGTGACTGCCGGCTGCTCGGAAGAGACGGTAATGAAGGCACCGCCGGGGATTGACTTCGATGGCTTGACAGTAGGGCTGCTGGGAAGAGCAGGGGCCCCGGTGACCTTGGTGGTCGGAACTGGAGCCGCAGTAGGAGCAGTCTGGCCGGCTGTGGAAGAGGCGCCGCCGTTACCGCCGCCGTTACCGCCACCGTTACCGCCGCCGTTGCCGGCATTTCCCTGGCCACAGGTGGAAGGAGGCGGCTGCAGTGCGGCCGCAACGCCAAAACGGTCCACATAATTTCCAGGGTTCGGGAACTTGACATCTGTGCCCTCTGCCGTTATGCAGCCATTGCCGGCACTGCCGACGTTGCCAACAAACATGTCGGGCAAAGAGTTCAGGGAGGTGGTCGAACCGCCAGAGCCGGTGACGGTCAATGGAGCGCAGTTCATGTACATCTCTCGGTTGCCAATCTTGTTGAACCAAGTCCAGGCCAGAGTGTAGTTGCCCGTGGCCATGTCCTCGGGGATGGTGAAGTCATACTTGTCGGGGGCGGACAGACCGGCACCACCCTCCAGGTTGCCAGCTACGCCCTTGGCAGGGCAGCCGCCCTCGATGGACTTGATGACCTTCCAGACAGAGTTCTTGTTGGGCTGGAGGTCGGTAGTGATTGAGACCTGGCAAGATCCTCCGCCGTGGACGGCGGAGCCAGTGAAAGCAAGCTGCTGGGTGCTTCCCTGCGCGTAAACGTTGCTCGCACCTTGGGCGTCGTAAACTCCCTGGCGCATCTTACAAGGGAAGTCACTGCCATCAGCAGCCATCGGACTGTTGCTCAGGGTGGATTTGCCGTAAGGGACAGGGTTGTTCATCAGCATGTGGGCGCTGCCAACGGTGGCCAGGCCACTAAGGATGATGGTCTTGAAGGACATTTTTTCGAAAAATTGATATCGATGCCGTTGTCGATGTTGAGAATCTAAGCGTTCCAGACGAAAGATTCCGAAAGTCTATTTGGTCGCGGATAGTCGTAGAGACAAGTTGTTGTAAGAGGAACCTCGGGTTCTCCTAAGTTGGGATGATGCGGAACTGTATTATCCGCAGTCAGTATGAGGCACAAGTCCTTCGTTTGCTACGAAGCAGGCAACTTTGTGGATACTTACAAAAACCGGCAGATCAAATGGTTTGGCAGGCGAGCTGTGGAACACACCTGTGTCGCGAGACGTGATGTTTCTTGGGTAGCAAAGCCGGAAAGAAGAATGTCAACAAGGTCTAGCCTCGGAAAAGAGTGAGGGAATGAAAGTCGTCTTTGCGACAAAGCACTTTGAGGTGAAGGAAAGAATGGGAAGACTGATGCTGTCTGAGAAGGACAAGACAGGATGACGGTTTGGGAGAGGACGAAGGTCTTATAACAAGACGCCGGTCCGTTCCTGCGAGTGGCCACTGGGGACGTCCCACGGAACTAGGGCTGAACAAGGAAAGAGAAACGCGGCGACATAGCCAGGGCCCCCGGGATCAGATCATGGATTACTCGTAGGACTCATTGGATGAGAGCCGGGGGCTTCAGGGCCGAGGCTGGTGGAAGGTTCCCTGCCATCGTACCGCCGGCGGATGGCACGCATTCGCATCGTGGGTACTGGAACGACAAACGGACGAGGAGGGGCGCGACCAGTGAATGACAAGCATGGAGCTGAGCCCTCGACGTTTCGAAGCGCGGTGAACCAGGCAGGGGCTCCACGTCGTCGAAGGGATGACTGTCGACGGACCCATGATAGGCCAGCAAGCGGGTTTCAGAGCCGCTCGAGCCACGACTAATGATCAGCGTCCTCCGTAATACAGGTAGGACCCTGTCCGACGAATCGGCAGAGTGGCGTGCGTCTCTTCCCACCATGGCGGAGCGCCCCTGAGCTTTCGTTGCCGCCTCGGGGCCGTGCACGGGGCCAGGATGCCGGGATGGGGCTGGCATGCAAGGCAAGGTACGGGATGCTTGGGGGGCGCAGGGGTCGTGTGTAGGGCAGGGTGTCGGCGGCATCTGCAGATGACGAGAGGTGGGATGAAACGACGTCGACATTAACTGGACCATTGCTCATGGATCGTTCGTTGACCACGGACGCCTGCCAGATCTTCAGAACTCCGCAGCCGCCACGCCACCGGCTGCCGTGGCCACCCAGCCAGTCAGATTGCATTGTATCGTCGAGGCATGGGGAGCTGTACCGCCCAGAGACGCAAAGTCGGCCATGAACAAGGCTCCGTGCCGCTGCGGTGCTTGTCATCATCCTGCGTCCAAGCAAAGCTGCTTCTCGCCTCCTTCTCCTCGCCTCGCCTCGCCTCGCCTCCTTGTCCTGGTCGCTCGCCTCACCTTGTCCATACGACTTGGTCCCGCGTGTGCTGCTTGCTCCCATGTCGAAGGTGGCCTCCAATCAGGCTGCCCCATCCCCCCAGCTACTAAGCCTCTCCCGACCGCCACGCACAACCCGACGGCGTCTAGTGCCACAGTGACGCGCTGCTCCCTGAGACAACCAACCACTACCGACCCTGGGGCACTCTGGCTGGTGGCCGGCGCATTCCATGGCTTGGTCGATGCCAGTTGTTCAGTCAATCAGCAAGTACGTACGACTGCCCCCAGACGCCTGGTGGTTGGGCAAACGAACCTCAGCCGCAACACACGCCGCCAAGCACTCTGGCCCTTTCGTCTTCCACCACTGGTGCCGTGCGACAAAATCCCCGCCGATGCTTGTATGCGCAGCGCCACTTGGGGGTCACATATCACCGTGCACGCACCATGATGATGAAGTTGGGGGCCTGCCCCTCTCGCCGGGTGCTGCTGGAGAGGGGGCAGCAGCAGGGGCGAGGGGTCGCTCACGCAGCGCGGCCTTGGCGGGCCCGCTGTGGAAAGCTGCCCTGCCAAGGCTGTCGACTGGCAACGGCCGACGAATCACTGAAATTTCTCCGCCAGCCATGCCCAAGTTGCTTGTTCTAGGCGAGACACTCTCTGCTCGCCACCATTGACCATGTGGCGTCGTCGGCCTTCATGCGTGGCATCGAACGGCATTGTGGCATTGTTTGCACTCGTGGCTGTGCAACTGCTATCTTGGTCGCGTGGAGAAGCGAGACGGGTGTCAGATCTCTGTGCTTGTAGCCACATCCCCTTGGGCTCTGCTTGCTTGGCTTGGACAGCGATTGAAGGCTGTTCCTCCAGAGCCAACCAATGTGTGTGTAACGAATTCCTTCGTAGCGTACTCCAGCCTTGAGAGATCCAAGGGTTACATTACATTGTCTGCGGCGGTAGCCTTCGATACAGGGGTCATAGAATGCCAGGAGTTGCTCCGCATTACTGGTGACCCCAGGGATTAACAGCGCCCCCCTAGGCTGTCGGCCTGCTGAGCCGACCAGTCGTACCCATGGAATTGCCCATTCAGGCATTTTTGAGAGCGGAGTCTTCATCGCGAGTGGTGGAGACTAAAAATGACCCACTAGAACCTCGCCGAAATTCATGTACCCAACGCAATCAGTCGTGAGCCGTTAGCGCAGACATACGAGTATTCGGGGGTTGCGACCTATGCGCGACAAGTTACCGAGTGCTTGTTCTTTGGTTGGTGCAGGTCGTACAGCTTCGAGAAACCGTCACACCTTCCTTTAACGCGTAGGCAGGTTGCATGAAGGAGGTACCTAGCCTGCGGCGTAGTTGAAGACCAGCTACGGAGTACCTATTGTTTCTGTCATTATATGGGATATAAGTCAGGCACAAAGGTCCTGTCGGAGAGTTGGGTCATACTTGGGACTCCCTGCGAAGGAGTTTCCAAGCCCACCGTCTCTTCTCCGCCCCGAGTTGCTTTTGGGAGTTCCTTAACCGTTTCGACCGACCAGGTTCCCGATTGGGACAGCGCCGTTGAACTGAGTCCGGAATTCAAAGCTGTGTCGCGGCGTGCCCGGTCGAGACCGCATTAGCTACCTTCTATCGCTGCTTCATGCGGGCCTCTCGGATAGAAGTTGCGATATTCGAACTTCAGATATTGTATTCTAGTCATATGGAGCACTACCTAGGTAGTAGTAATTGTTGTTCTGCGTTGTGGAGGGAGCCTTGTCGCGACGTGGACATGGAGTGGAGCCGAGCCTCGGTGGGTCACCCTACCAGGTCCTAGTGAAACAGAGCCAAGTTTCAAGCTGAGCATCTGGTCGCTGTGGTTCTTTTGCCATGTCACGGCTTCTTGGCTCGCGCAGGGCGCCGAAGGTGAAAGCGATAGTGGCAGAGGCTTTACATGGCTACGCTTCCTTGGTGGCGCGATGTTGGTCGTGACAGGGTCGATACGGATCTGGTCAGCGCGCCGTCTCTTTTGGCGTGAGAATAAGCGGCGGCTTGAGCGCCCGGGCGCAGGCCACTTTGCCGATGGCGAAATGAATCTTTGACGTGTCTAGAAAGGGGAAGCTTTCGGGTCTGTATCGACCTTCCAGGCGGCCAGTAGCCAACCTGCGGAGGAGCCGCCAACTGCATGAAAGGAACGCAGCAGGACCAACAGTCCCGATGGAGCGTTCGAGGCGCCGAGGTCACATGGCAGAACCCATCCACTCTCCTACTCGTAATGGCCGATCGAGGGCGCATTAGAACGCCTCCAATAGTCCGCATCTCCAGGCGCCGTGGCGTGGCGGAGAGTCAAACTCTCCCTTGGCGCATGCACGCGAGGGCCAAGTGAGGTACGCTGTTTCGGCTTCACAACGCGTCCACGCCTCGCAGATGTCGGCGCTAAATGACCTGCGAGCCCACGTGTGAGGGTAGCGGGGCCGTCGTGAAGCTGCTCCTCGCAAGTGGCCTGAGCAGGCGCTTCGCGAGACTCCAGTCTATCTCCTGGCCTCCCCGTCACCTCGAAATCTTGAACCGGGGCCTCATCTCTCTGCCTTGTTTGTGTGCACACAGCTGCCTGCATGGGCCACTGCAATATATCAAGGAGCTCGGCGACTGCATTTGAACCACAATATGAAGAGGGGTCTGACAGTGCTTCGCATGATAGCCCTGCCAGGCCTGCCCATGCAGGCATCGTCAACCCCCCCCACTTGCTCAATCGTCTGAACTTGATGTCTGAGATTCCGGTAGCAGCGGATGCGGTGCATGGTGCAGCATGAATGATCTTCCCGACGATCCGCCTACATCTCCTTCATTGGGCTGGTCATCGAGGAGTGGCGGCCCTGCACGCCGGATCCGCTGCTGCTCGACGGGCATGCCGGCCGAAAGTTGAACGGGCCCAGCCTCCCCACAGCGATATCCGGCTTTGACAGGTCTGACATGCGGGTGCAACGTTTCTCACTTGGCGGACCCAAAGTGCATGTAGGTCTGGTTCATGAGGTATTATGCAGTGTGTTAACGCGGGTGTGGCAAGGGAATATAGAAGCAACGCCTGCCTTGTGCCACTAGCCGCTCCTCCAATTTCACCCTCACTTTCATGGCCTTGAACTGTTGAAATTTTTCTGATGAACCAACTTCCATGGAATCACCGTGAGCTGACAGACTTTGGCTTCTAACAAATCATGCCGGCCCAAGAAAACTCGTCTGGCCTACCCATGGGCGCGTCAGCCAGCAGGCTCCCCAGCACCACCTCTGCTTCGACCACGCAGGACCAGGCAAGATGATGACTCGGCGCTTGGCCAGTCTAGCGACATCTTCTATTCATCGTCATGCTTCAGGCTCTTCGAGACCTCTCCAAGTTCCATCTCCAACCCGCTAAGCATCCAATTTGGCCGCCGGCTGCCCAATTCGATCGCTTTTCTTGACCGCCGCGTTTCAAAAGGAGGCTTGCTAGAGTGTCATGGCATCTGCAGCCAAGAGAGCGACCGGGTTTTTTTTTATTTTTTTTTTGACAGCAACGCTGGCGCCTGGAGACGACCACAGATGACCCTTCAACAGCGCCGTTCATGACGGGACCTTGCCTTCGTACCCTGATACTGACTAGTTAGCAGACACACCGTGGTTCGCAGCAACAGAGGCCAGACTGACCGTCGCCGAATGCCAGCCCTCCCTGAGTCCACATCGACATCTTGTTCTTGACGAAATCCTCAAAGCACCATTCTGCCTTTTCCAGGTCCTTTGGGTTGAGGAAAATGTACACTGACGTATCTTTGCCCTCGCCAACGACTTCCTTGCCCTCGTTCTCTTGCAGAAGCTCGACCTTGGCCCTTTCCAGTACATACTCTGGCCCCTCGAAATCATCCAACTTCTGCATGTTGGCATCTGTCAGGCCAGTCGCATACACGCCGCGCACGGTGCGCCCGATCTCGGGTACCACGCCAGGGTAGTCAGCGTGCTTGACGCGGTAGCGACAGTGGTCATGAAGAATTGCAGGCGTAAAGGTATGGAGATCTTGAATGACTTTGGGTGGGGACTTATGCCCGTAGCATACACTGAAGAAGACCTCCGGGGCCATCTATCTTTCTGTCAGCTCTCGGCACTGAGATCCAGGAAGGCGTCAGCCATTGAGATATACCAAAGTGCCTGTATGCGTAAGTAGTGCTGCTCACGTAGCTCGAAATACGACATAGGATGTGAACATACCATAGAAAAAGGCTGTGAACTCCCCACTCATCTTATCTGCCTCGATACTGAAGATCCAACCCAAGGAACGCGAGCAGTCTGAATTGACGCTCAACGAAGCTTGATACAAGGAACCCGCATGAACCAGCAGGACACGACTTGCAGATCAGATGACGCGATTCCTTTGAGGCCGTGAACGCGGAGAGTTGAGGTAGCAAGCAGTCAAACCCTCGAGGGGGGGCAGGTTCATGAGTAGTGAGCGAGCGGCGTCCCACTCCGAATCGGAGGCAGTGGGGCTGGACGTGTGGTGTACAGCAGTTACTCGCAAGGCTTGGCCTTCGAACTGCAGCCACGCCAACAAGAGGTCTTACAACGTATGCTGAAAAGGGAGACTCGAGTTGGTTGGCTTTACCCGCCGAAAGCGCATGAACTGGAAAATGAAGAATCGAAGCACGAATAGCGCACTAGCAACCCGACACAAGTTGCCTTGAAGGTTGAGCTTCGTTGCAGGTTAAGGAGCGATAAGATTTGCGGCGCACAGCGATAAGATAAAGATCCAGGCTGATCGCGGCCCGGTTCCTACACTCACGCCCTGAGGCTCGGGTAGCGCACTAGTAGCGCCGGAACTTAGTTGTTGCATCGCCTAGCGCCATTGGAATTGGTGACCACGGCCCCCGGATTCGCGCTTCTTGTAAATTTCAACGCGAGGCGTCCTTCACATTGACCCTGCCAGACCAAGCGCTGCAGGCACCGCCCAGCTCGCATTTCCACCACCACAGCTTCTCGGACCTGGATCTGACGCTGCAGACGAATCTTCTCGAGCGGGACGGTTTCTACTTTGCTGCGAAAATTTTATATTTGCAGCATCCAGACGCCTTGTCGCAGACCACAGCTTCGCGACAGCCTCGCGATCCACCCGCTTCGATATCCCCCGCCATCGACGTCTGAGCTGGACGAGGCAAACTTCCCCTCGAATGGAAGGAATGGTTGCATCTTGTAGATGCTGATGATGCAGCCATGTCGGGCACTACTATTGACGACGTCGTAAGGCGTCTCAGCACCGCAGAGCTAGGTAAGTTGTCCTTCGTCGAGATCGGTGTCTTGCGCTGCGATTCGTGTCGCATGCCATCATGCCTGGAACAAGTCGGCTTACCGTGGAGATATAGATGCCAAACTCAAGCTAGAGGCTGCGACAACCTTGCGCGACAGCCTGGATCATTACACGAGCGGTCCCATTTACACACCGTTTCTGAAACGGTTAATGCCCATCTTCATCAACATCCTACGTGGATCATGTATTTTCCAAAGCAACTCTCCGGAGCAGGTACGCTCCATCGCTAAACACAAATGGAAGTGTGTGCCTCTAACGAAGATCTCAGAAACTCCGCCACTGCATCTTGGAAGTCCTCCACCGATTGCCGACCGCGCCTGCCCCCGCCGAGCCGTTCGAGCCCTACGCCGAAGAGATATGTGACCTGTTGATGCAGCTAGTGCGGACGGATAACGAAGACAATGCAACTCTGTGCGTCAAGATCACATCGGACATCATGCGCCATCAACACAAGGTTCTGCAGGGAAAGGTTCAGCAGTTTCTGTCCCTGATCCAGGAACTCTTTGAACAGATGGAAAAGGTTGTTCGGGAGCAGTTGGACAATGCTCCACCCTCAACAGCCCCGCAGACTGGTGCGCCGTCGACACCCGGAAGCTCTCAGACGAACTTCCAATCTCCGCGACCTGGATCGCCCGTGGCCTCAGTCTCAGACCTTGGAGCCGACCCGCAGCAACAGAACCGGCCCCTCCTCAAGGGCATGCAGTCGTTCAAAGTTCTTTCAGAGTGTCCAATTATTGTCGTCTCCATATTCCAGATCTACCGTAATACGGTATCGCAGAATGTCAAGGCCTTTGTCCCCTTGATCAAGGGCGTCCTGTTGCTGCAGGCGAGTGCCCAGAAGCAAGCCCATGCCGATGCTGCCGCAAAGGGCCAAATTCACACCGGTGTGAGCCCTGCTGTCAAGAACAGAGCAGCATTTGGCGAGTTTATTACGGCCCAAGTCAAAACTATGAGTTTCCTCGCCTACCTTTTGCGTCAGTATTCGTCACAACTTCAAGACTTCCTGCCGACTCTGCCGGAAATAGTCGTTCGACTCCTCAAAGATTGCCCCCGCGAGAAGTCTGGAACCAGGAAGGAGCTACTAATCGCCATTCGTCATATTATTAACTATAATTTTCGAAAAATCTTCCTGCCCAAGATCGACGAGCTGTTGGATGAACGGACTCTGACTGGCGACGGCTTGACGGTTTACGAGACCATGCGACCGTTGGCGTACAGCATGCTCGCCGACCTCATTCACCATGTTCGAGACTCGCTGAGCCCTGAGCAGATTCGAAAGACCGTAGAGGTCTACACGAGGAACCTACAGGACAACTTCCCTGGAACCAGTTTCCAGACGATGAGTGCAAAGCTGCTCCTGAACATGGCAGAATGCATTGCCAAGTTGCCGAACAAAGTGGATGCGAGGCATTATCTCATCATGATATTGAATGCCATCGGCGATAAGTTCGCTGCGATGAATCGCCAGTATCCAAATGCCGTCAAGCTCTCCAAGCAGTATCATCAACAGGCAGACGCGGGCACGCCCGAATCATACCTCGCAGACAAAGAGAATCATCCTGACTGGGACGAGACGGACATCTTCTCTGCAGTCCCCATCAAAATTTCAAATCCACGCGACAGAGGCGCCGATCCGGTCGTCGACAACAAATTCCTGTTCAGGAATCTTATGAATGGGCTTAAGAACACCTTCTATCAGCTGAGGACGTGCAACATAGGCACGCCAATCGATCCACAAAACGCGCCGTCGCACTGGCAGGATGTATCGTACGGCTTCACCGCGGAGGAGGTCAACGTCATCATCAAATTGTTCCGAGAGGGCGCCTATGTCTTCAGATACTACGAGATCGAAAAGCCTGCCTCGGAGTCCCAGTACATGTCGCCCGTCGAATACATGGCGAACTTTTACATGGTTTCCAGCAGTAAAGAGGAGAAGGACCTTTTGGAGACGTTCGCCACCGTCTTTCATTGCATCGACCCCGCCACCTTTCACGAGGTCTTCCAACAAGAGATTCCACGACTTTACGACATGATCTTTGAGCACACCGCGCTGTTACATATACCCCAGTTTTTCCTTGCCAGTGAGGCAACTTCGCCGAGCTTTTGCGGTATGCTCCTCCAATTTCTCATGGAACGGATTGATCAGGTAGGGTCAGCGGATGTCAAGAAGTCCTCTATCTTACTGCGGCTCTTCAAACTGGCTTTCATGGCGGTCACTCTCTTTGCCGGGCAGAATGAGCAGGTCCTTCTGCCGCACGTCGTCAATATTGTCACCAAGTCTATCGAGCTGTCTACAAAGGCAGAGGAGCCGATGAACTACTTCCTTCTGCTGCGCTCCCTGTTCAGGAGCATCGGCGGTGGAAAGTTTGAGCAGCTCTACAAGCAGATCCTGCCTCTACTTGAGATGCTGCTAGATGTCTTGAACAACCTTCTCATGGCGGCCAGGAAACCGTCCGAGCGGGACTTGTACGTGGAGCTGTGCCTCACTGTACCAGCGCGGCTTAGCCATCTGCTGCCACATCTGAGCTTTTTGATGCGCCCTCTCGTCGTTGCACTACGAGCAGGGACCGAGCTGGTGGGCCAGGGTCTTCGAACTCTGGAACTGTGTGTCGACAACCTTACCGCGGACTATTTGGATCCCATAATGGCTCCAGTGATCGATGAGCTTATGACCGCACTGTTCAACCACCTCAAACCGCACCCTTACAGCCACTTCCACGCCCACACAACCATGAGGATTCTCGGGAAGCTTGGCGGCAGGAATCGGAAGTTCATGACTGGCGCGGTACCTCTCACTTACAAGGGCTACGCGGACGACTCATCCAGCTTTGACATGCGACTCATTGGATCCAAGAAGGACCGTGCGTTTCCAGCAGACCTGGGTATTGAAGTCGCCATTCAAAAGCTGATGGAGGTGCCGAAACCTGGCAAGAACAACCTGAATCGCCAGTACGATGAGTACTACAAGAAGCAGGCTCTCTGCCTAATCAAGTCGCAGCTCAAGCTGCGGATTGGATACGATCAGCTTCCTGACGATTTGCCAAGAATTGTGCGCCTGCAAGCCCAGGATCTGCTGACGCGGAAGATGGATATCAACTTCGCGCCATTTGAGGTCTCCAACCGGGAAAGGTCCATTCCCAAGAAGGACGAGCAGGATAAGATCACCAAGACTTTGCTCAAGGCAGTCATGTTTGCCGAGTCAATTGCGGAGTTCAAAGAAGATGCGGATGTGTTCCTCCTCGACGTCTGCCGGCATTTTGCTCTGATTGAAGTTGGTCGGTCTCTGGTCGACCTCAAGCGCAACTTCAGCCCCTTCGATCCGAAGGCTGGTGAAGGTCCTTTGCACATTGACACGAGGATCTTGTCGGACGCCATTGTCGAGTCTCTTGCATCAGACCATCCTGATGTACGGGAGGCAGCGAAACGGGCGATTCAGGAGCTCTACAAGTGCGCGGCCATCATTTTCGGCTCGGAGAACAACGTTGGCCGCCTTCCCTTGTTTAGCCATCTCAGCAGCACCTTTTGCCACAGCTGCTATGAGGAAGAGTGGTTCACCAAGACGGGCGGCGCCTTGGGTATCAATTTTCTGCTGACCGAGCTCGACTTTGGCGATGCTTGGGTGGCATCCAAGCAAACTGAGTTCATCCGAGCCCTGATGTACGTCATCAAAGACATGCCTCAGGATCTGCCAGAAAAGACTAGGTGTCTGGCCCAGACGAGCTTGGAGGTATTGTTGAAACGCATCACAAAGAACATCAAGAAGGAGGATGCACTGCCCATCCCGCAGCCACCGGGCCAGCCTCCGGTGAAGCAGCCTCGCCTCGCTCAGATCTGCATGCAGTTCAACAACGAACTTTCTCACATGAACAAGTTCGTTCGCGAGACGGCTAGGCAATCTCTCGAACTCGTGGCCAAGGTTGCAGGTTGTGAGGTCTGGGAGCTCCTCGACCCCTACAAGGAGAGATTCTTGCAACCTATATACTCCAAGCCTCTGCGTGCGCTACCTTTCAGCATCCAGATCGGCTACATCAACGCCATGACGTATCACATGGGGCTCAAGAACGACTGGGTCAAATTTGATGACAACCTCAATCGCCTGCTTATGGAGTCATTGGCCTTGGCAGACGCAAACGACGAATCATTAGCCAACAAGCCGGCGGAATTTCGCACGCACGAGCACATCGTTAACTTGAGAGTTTCATGCATTAAACTTCTCAGCACGGCGATGACGTTCGACGAATTCGCCAACAACCCTACGAAGGGCAAGATTCTGTCTGTATTCTTCAAGTGTCTGTATTCAGAGTCCAAGCCGACGATTGCGGCGGCCAATGATGCCTTGAAGTCGGTCCTCGCGGTCGATAGGCGGCTACCAAAGGACCTGCTACAAGGCGGCCTCCGCCCCGTTCTGCAAAGCCTGTCAGATCCAAAGAGGCTGAGCACGCATGGCCTCGACAATTTGTCAAGACTTCTCAAGCTGCTGACCAGCTACTTCAAGGTCGAGATTGGGGCTCGGCTGCTTGACCAGATAGAGTCTATCGTGGAGCCTAGCGCGTGGCAGCAAATCTCGTTCACCTTCTTCGAGCAACATCCTCAGATGAAGGTCATTTCCGCTATCTTGAACATATTCCATCTTCTGCCGGCACCAGCGGAGGCTTTCAAGGAACGTCTCATCGACTGCTTCCTCGGGCTTGAGGATAAACTAAGGCGGACCATTCAGTCCCCATTCCGCGTTCCAATGTATCTGTATTTGAACAGGTATCCCAAGGAAATCTGGGCTTATCTGCTCGCGAAGCTAGACGACCTCAAATACGGGCGACTATTGGCTCAAGTCCTGCGTCACCCCGACAGCACAGCTCTCAGAGAGGTTGCCGCTGAAAATATCGAGGGCTTGATGGGCAAATGCAATGAAGTGATGGCCGCCAACAATGAGAAGAAGTTCATCGCCGTTGTCAACACCATCCACGTCCTTGACTCAATCAGTCACTCGACGAGTACTAGCGGCTGGATGGATAAGAAGGAGAACATCTCGTGGCTCAAGACCATTGGCAAAGACCTGGAGAATCACCTCCGAAGCTACACTCTTCCAGCCAACCTCCGTCTGCCTGCGTACCAAGCTGCGGAGCAGTTGATGAATGTTTTGGTCACGTCACTCGACAGAAACCCGAAGGACTTGGATTCTTTATTCAATCTGATTGAGTCCGTGACAAGTGATGAGCTTCGCTCTACGCAATCCATGTTCTCGTTCATATACAGCAAGATCATCTGCAGCGAATCCATGGACTTCTGGAAGACGACTTTTATGCGATGTCTGGACACTTATTCAGGAAAAGTCGCATCGAACAAAACCAAGTACTTTCTGTTGCACTACATCGTCAACCCAATCGTGGCCATGGACGTCATGCGACACTGGAATCATCCGGAACCAAACAGGGCGCAGCGACTGATGGATAGGCCACTGATTGATGCAGTCAGCACCAAGATCTGGAAAGTCCATCCTGAGATGGCCCCCGATGACCAAGCACAGCCTGGTATCGACCACACTAGATTTGAGGTTCTTCAGCTCTCTGCCATGCTCGTCAAATATTACCACACCACGCTTCAGGAAGCACGCAAAGACATTATCAAGTTTGGGTGGACCTTCATCCGCCTTGACGATGTCATCAATAAGCATGCGGCGTATGTGGTGATTGGATACTTCATTGCACACTACGAGACGCCTCCCAAGATCGTCAGTCAGGTCTATCTGTCCCTGCTCAAGACGAACCAGAACGAGGGGCGAGCATTGGTGACACAGGCGTTGGAACTCATCGCGCCTGTGCTGCCCAAGCGATGTGGAAGCGGTCCAAACGAGCGAAATGCGCCCTGGGCCGTTGCACCACGACGAATTCTTGCGGACGAGGGCCAGAACGTGCAGCAAATGACTAGTATTTTTCATTTCTTGGTTCGACATCCAGAGCTGTTTTTCGACGCACGAGATAAATACGCCACCTTGCTCATCACGTCTCTGAGGAAAGTTGCGGCTCCACCAAACCCTTCACATGAAAGCAAGAAGCTGGCATTGAACATGATGTGGCTCATCTGGACATGGGAGCAGTGGCGAGTTGAGGGCAAGAACTCGCCGACGCTTGCAACGCGTGAGTTGTCTCTGTCGCCAAACTCGAAGAAACGCAAGCTGGACGGGGATCTGCCCATGTCTTCACCTCCAGCAGTAAGGCAGACTGCCCCCGGGGAGCGCAACGACTATCAAATCCCCCAGATATTCCGTCAAAAGATGATCAAGTATCTGGTGGAATTCATCGCACAACTCAACGAACGGTACCAGCTCCCATCGGCAAAGCCTCGCGACACCACCACCACTTCTGTCCCGCTGCCTCCACCAAACACCGAGCTCTGCAAGAAAGCCATGAGCTTGTTGTACAACCTGGTGCAGCCTCAATACTGGGGCGATCTTGAACTTGATCTATTCCCCAACGTCACCGATGTCATTCTCGGAAGCGATAAGACGCAAGCTATCCTCAGCGCCGACCCAACGGACAAGGAGAAGTTTGACGATAGATTCGTCACCAACATCATCAATACGCTGCAGGTTGTGCGAATTGTTCTCAACTTCAAGTCTGACGAGTGGGTGCAGAAGCATTACGCCGCGATTCAGAAGGTCTTGGAAAAGTGCCTGAAGTCCGAAAATCCCGAAATCCAGGATTGTTTGCATCTTGCCGACAGGACGTATGATGATGATCGGGAGTTGAAGGCTATTGTCAAGCGTGTTCTCGACGCTGTGCCCGAGGACACCCCCATGGAAGATGCGGACGCAGAGGGTGAAGCAGAAGTTCAAACGTCAGAGATTATTTCATATTTCTCGCAGGCCGCGACGGAAGCCATGAACAACACTGCCTACATCTCTGGTGTCAATCTTCTTTGGTCTCTGGGGAATCGCAAGCCGGCAGTCATTGATCAGCACATTCCATCTTTGATGAAAGCCCTGCAAAGCAAGCACGCAAGAGAGCATGTGCAACACTACAACGCCGTCGCCACCCAGGCTGCAGGCGCCAACAACCGTGCTCAAGATGGCAGCCCGACACCAGGAGAAATGTCAGCGTATGACTTGGAGGTTCAGACCAAATTGATGATCAAGGAGATCCAGACAGTGGCATTGCGCATGGAGCACCTCGGGGACAATAGGCGACCGTTCCTCAGTGTTCTTGCGACTCTGGTGGAAAAGTCGATGCATATTGAGCTTTGTACTGAAATACTCAGCATGGTCGAGGGGTGGGTGTTCCGGTCCGAAGGAACATGGCCAACTCTTAAGGAAAAGACGGCCGTCCTTCATAAGATGCTGTCGTTCGAGCACAGGGCAGACCCAACGATGCTCTCCAAATTCCTGGAGCTCGTTATCAGGATCTACGAAGACCCCAAGATCACGCGGACCGAACTGACTGTGCGGATGGAGCATGCGTTCCTTATTGGCACCAGGGCTGCGGACGTGGATATGCGCAACAGATTCATGGCCATCTTCGACAAGAGCTTGTCCAAGACTGCCAGTGTTCGTCTGTCTTATGTCCTGACTTCACAAAATTGGGACACGCTCGCAGACTCATACTGGCTTGCCCAGGCTTCCCAACTTCTCTTGGGTGCCGTGGAAATGAACACAAACATTCAGCTTCACCCAAGCGACTTCAAAGTCATGCCCGCCTCTCAGCTGGCCACCGTATATCCAAAGGACAAAGAGTTGAGGGAACCTAACATGATGCCTGACGATAAATTTGAGTCTTTCATGGCGAGCCATCGTCGACTCGTTGCTGAGCTTGGGGAGGTCAAAGTCCGAGACCTCATTGAACCCTTGGTGCAACTCCAGCATGTCGATACCCAACTGGCTCATCAACTTTGGGTGACCATCTTCCCACTCTATTGGTCTGCGACTGTGCGTGACGAGCGGCCGGACCTCGAGCGAGGCATGGTGGCCTTGTTGACAAAGGACTATCACAGCCGCCAGATCGACAAGCGGCCAAACGTCGTCCAATCACTTGTCGAGGGAGCAGCGAGGACTTGGCCTGAGTGCAAGCTGCCGCCACACGTCTTGAAGTTTGAGGCCAAGACATACGACGCCTGGTACACGGCACTGGTGCAGCTCGAAAACGCGGCGATCAGGCCCGAAATCGAATCAGCTACTGTTCGTGAGAGCAATTTGGACGCACTCGTTGAGCTGTATGCGTCACTGCAAGAAGACGATCTTTTCTATGGGACATGGCGTCGGCGCTGTCAATTCGTTGAGACCAACGCTGGTCTCTCGTACGAGCAGAACGGCATGTGGGACAAAGCCCAGAAGTTATACGAGACTGCGCAGATCAAGGCAAGGACTGGCGTCATACCCTTTTCGCAGGCCGAGTACATGCTTTGGGAGGACCATTGGGTCTTGTGCGCCCAAAAGTTGCAGCAGTGGGAGATTCTGCAGGACTTCGCTAAGCACGAAAACTTCCAAGACTTGCTCCTTGAATGTGCTTGGCGCAACACGGATATGTGGCAGGATGCTCAGCACCGCGAAGCACTTGACAACGTCATCAAGGGCGTCATGGATGCACCAACACCTCGCAGGGCGTTTTTCCAAGCCTTTATGTCCCTGCTCAAGTTTCACAACCAGCAAGAGACCGGTGTCGACTTTGCTCGCGTCTGCGACGAGGCAATCCAGCTGTCGATTCGGAAGTGGCACCAACTTCCAGAGAGGCTGACCAATGCGCACATTCCTCTACTGCAGAACTTCCAGCAGTTGGTGGAGTTGCACGATGCTAGCGTCATCTGCCAGAGCCTGGCAAACACGAATTCGTCCAACCTCGACGTCAAGTCCGGCGAGCTCAAGCTTCTCCTCGGCGCTTGGCGCGACCGGCTGCCGAACGTCTGGGATGAGATCACCGCCTGGCAGGACCTAGTCACCTGGAGACAACACATCTTCAGCATGATCAACCAGACGTACCTGCAGCTACTGCCCCAGCAGACCCAGCAGAATGCGGGAGGTGCCAACTCCTTCGCCTACCGTGGATACCACGAGACTGCTTGGATTATCAACAGGTTTGCCCATGTAGCTCGCAAGCACAGCCTTCCAGAGGTCTGCATCAGCCAACTGAGTCGGATTTATACCTTGCCGAATATCGAAATTCAAGAGGCTTTCTTGAAGCTTCGAGAGCAAGCCAAGTGCCACTACGAGAATCCTGACGAGCTGTCCAGCGGGCTGGAGGTCATCAACAATACCAACCTGAACTACTTTAATCCACAGCAAAAGGCAGAGTTCTATACTCTCAAGGGCATGTTCCTTGAGAAGCTCAATCAGAAGGACGAGGCTGATCACGCTTATGGCACTGCGCTCTATTTTGATATTGGTGCCGCCAAAGCCTGGGCAGAATGGGGCTATTTCAATGACAGAAAGTTCAAGGAAGATCCTTCGGACTTGAATGCAGCTCGGCAGGCCCTCACCTCCTACCTGCAAGCTGCTGGCAGCTACAAGAACGCCAAGTCTCGAAAGCTTCTGGCCAGGATTCTTTGGCTGCTCAGCCTCGACGATGCCAAGGGCACCATCGCGATGGGCTTCGACGACTTCAAGGGTGAAACACCAGTGTGGTACTGGATCACGTTCATTCCTCAACTGCTCACGGGACTGGGCCACAAGGAGGCGCCGCGCGTGTACCAGATCCTGTTGAGCATCGCCAAGTCGTATCCTCAGGCGCTTTACTTCCAGCTCCGCACGAATCGCGAAGATATGCACCTCATCCGGAAGAACCAGGAGGCCAAGGAGCGAGCGCGACAGCAGCGCGCGCAGTCGATAGCATCGAACGGCAAGCCAAGTGCATCGCCACTGCAAACCAAGCAGGAAGCTCCCAAGCCTGAGGGCGGTGCTTCACGGCCAGGTACTGCTAACGGAGGCGATGCCCAAGTCAAGATCGAGGGGAGCGAGGCCAACGCAGGGTCATCTGCCACCCCAGCGCCAGCGACCTCGACAGCACCGACGCCAGCTCCCAATGGCCAGGGCCAGGACCAACAGTCCGGGCAGAGCCAAAAGAGACCTCCTTGGGAGCTAACAGAAGAGATTATGTCAGTGCTCAAGACGGCTTTCCCGCTGCTCGCTCTGTCGATGGAGACTATGGTGGACCAGATCCAGAAGCACTTCAAATGCCCTCCAGACGAAGATGCCTACCGCCTGATTGTTGCGCTCCTCAACGACGCCCTGACCTACGTCAGTCGCACGCCTGCCTCATTTGCAAAGAGCGTGAAGCTCCCCGCGGCGACGGAAACGAACATCACGAGGTTTGCTGAGACGATATTGCCGAATCACATCAAGAAGTCGTTCGAGGCAGACTTTGTGGAGGTGAAGCCCACTATGTATGAGTACATCCACAAGCTGCGACGCTGGCGAACCAAGTTTGAGGAGAAGCTGGACCGTCGTGTCTGCCACGCACCCTTGGAGGCTTTCTCCCCGCATCTCAGTGAGTTCCGGTATCAGAAATTCGACGAGGTTGAGGTCCCTGGACAGTACCTCCAGCACAAAGACAAGAATCAGGACTTTATCCGCATCGAGCGGTTCCTCCCCAACGTCGATCTGGTGCGTTCCTACAGCGCCTCTTACCGGCGGCTCAAGATGCGCGGCCACGACGGCAGCGTCCACTCTTGGGCGGTGCAGCACCCGGCCGCGCGGCACTGCAGACGAGAGGAGCGGATCCTGCAGCTCTTCCGGCACCTCAATCAAACGCTAAGCCGCAAGAAGGAGAGTCGCCGCCGCGATCTTCACTTCACGCTGCCGCTCATGGTTCCTCTTGCACCACACATAAGGATTGTTCAAGAAGACACTTCATACATCACGCTGCAGGCCGTGTATGAAGATCACTGTAGGCGTGTGGGACTGCCCAAGGACGACCCTGTGCTATTTACTTTGGAGAAGCTGCGCGGGGTGCTGGAGTCGAAGAACTCGGTACGTGACATCGCCACAAACTGGCCTCTCGGGCTCATTACTGACAGCTTCGTACAGCAAGGCAAGGCCGAACTGACCCCGACGGCTCGCTTGGAGGTTCTCAACGCCGTCCAGGAGAAGTGGGTTCCGTCAACGATCGCGCTGGACTACTTCCAGGCCGTGTTCCCGCAGTTCGCCGAATTTTGGCTGTTCCGACGACAATTTTCGTACCAATTGTCGGCGCTGACATTCATGACGTACATATTGTACATGCATAACCGATACCCGTCCAAGATCAACATTGCTCGGGGGTCAGGCAACATCTGGGGTTCTGAACTCATGTCGTTTATGAACCAATCGAAGCCGTTCTTCACCAATCCGGAACCAGTGCCGTTCCGACTGACACCGAACCTGCAGGTTCTGATGGGACCTCTGGCGACGGAGGGCATCTTTGCTTGCTCGCTCATGGCCATTGCCCGGTGCCTCACGGAACCAGAGCATGAGCTGGAGCACGCGCTGACACTCTTCGTGCGCGACGAGATGATCTTTTGGCTGACGAGCAGCCACCGGAACGGCATCAGCGAGAGCCAGCTGCGGGACTCGGTGCAGCTCAACAGCGACTCTATTGTGAAGCGGGCGGCGAGCCTGGCACACAATCCATCCGGCAACCTGCCTGCCAATCAGACGGTGATTGACGCAATTGCCAAGGCGGTGAACCCGATGAACCTGGCGCAGTGCGATGCTTTGTGGATGCCATACCTCTAAGGTATAAGGCTTGGAGCCTTCTAAAAGCTCCAGGGAGAAACGAAGTAGGGGGGGGACACGGGTATAGGGAAGGGGTTCATGAAAAACCATTCGAGCAAGGCGTTTGGGGAAGCAGGGTGGCATAGATGCCGCCTATTGTGTACGTTATGTGTGAAGCCTAGAGAAGGCGTGGCGTTGAAGCCGTTACGTGTTAGTAACTAAGCACTGTTTGATACGAATGCTCAGAGCTGTGAGTTGGGAGGCAGGCCGGGCGAAAGCCCATAGGGCCTAATCGCGCGAATACTGAAAGCCGAGGATACGAGGACCTGGTGTTGTCGGGTCCGATGGTGGCTGTACTCAACGGCTACGCACAGGCCCCCGGGAGGAGCTCGGTCGGTTCCTCAACCGGCTTCGACGTCGAACGGCGGGTGGTGTGGAGCAAAGACAGTCAGAAGACGCAACGTGCTCCGCATTTTGCAAGGGAGATGCGGCAGCGGCGGGAGCAGCCATGCCATGGTGATTGGGAGCGGAAATAGGATCCGACCCCGCACAAAGCCCCCATTCTATTCCCGAGGTTCAGGCCTGGGGATGCTGGGGTAAGTCGAACAGCCGGGGGGGCCGGTGAAGCCAATTCACTAATAGCTTCGATTCTCTCCGCGTCGTTGTGGTGGAGGCGGCTGATGCTGTTCAAGTTGGCTTTACTTTGTCTCGGATCTTGCGTAGACCTACTGCTCCGAATATTCGACCTTGAAAGGTGACACCGGTAAGCAGTGAAGGGAGGTTGTGAGTGCGAAGGATCAATGATGGAAAAGGCTGACTTTCCAAAGCAAAGAGATGGACCTCGACAAGATGCCGAGGAAGCTCTGGGAGCACCCAAATCCCAAGGGCACGGCCATGTGGGAGTTTATGCAGGAAGCCAATCGGCGACACGGACTCAAGCTGCAGGTATCAGGCTCTCGTCTTCTTCTTATCGAGTCTTGAAGCAACCTGACAGGTCTCTCTCGGACAGAACTTCCACGACCTCTACAAGTGGTCGTGCGACCAGCGCAGCCAATTCTACGGCCAGCTCTGGGAGTCGCAATGCTGGATCTACGAAGGGTCCTTCTCGCAAGTCGTTGACGAGTCGATTCCCATCTCGCAGCTGCCGCGCTGGTTCGACGGTGTGCGCCTCAACTGGGCAGAGAACTTCCTCTGGAGCCGTGGCGCCGAGGCAGGCTCGCGGTCGACGCTGCACAAGGAGGACGCGCGGGTGGCGCTGACCGAGGTGCGCGAAGGCAACACCGAAGTCGTCGACGTGACCTGGGGACAGCTGCGGGCGAGGGTGGCACGGCTGGCGGGCGCGCTGGCGGCGAGAGGCGTTGGCGTTGGTGATCGTGTCGTCATGGTCGGAGCGCATGCGTGCGAGACGCTCGTGGTGTTTCTGGCGACGACGTGGCTCGGCGGCGTGTTCAGCAGCAGCTCGACCGACATGGGCGTGGGCGGGCTGCTGCAGCGGACGGTGCAGATCAACCCCAAGGTAGGCCAATCTCACGATGCTGGGCATGGTGTTGACAGACTGTTGGCATCATCACTGATGGGAGCATAGTTCATCTTCTTCGACGACGGCGCCCTCTACAACGGCAAGGTCCTCGACCTGCGCGACAAGATCAAGGGCCTCATCGACGGGATGAAGGACTGCGACCAATTCGAAAAGGTCATCGTCGTCCAGCGCTTCCCCAGCAAGCCGTACGACACCTCGGCCATCCCGCAGACGGAGCGCCTCGAGCACTTCCTCCAAGCCGCGCCCAGCACGCCACCGCCCATGACGCGCGTCGGCTTCCAGGACCCCATGATCGTCTTCTACTCGTCGGGCACGACAGGCATCCCCAAGGCCATCGTGCACGGCGTGGGCCCGCTGCTCCTGAACGTCAAGAAGGAGGGCGTGCTGCACCGCGGCCTGGGCCCGCGCGACGTCGGCCTGCAGTACACGACGACGGGCTGGATCATGTACCTAGCCAGCGTGACGCTGCTCGTCATGGGCGGCCGCGCCGTGCTGTACGACGGCTCGCCGCTGCTGCCGGACGTGGCCGTGCTGCTGCGCATCGCCGAGCAGCAGCGCGTGACGATCCTGGGCGTCAGCCCGCGCTGGTTGACGGAGCTGATGAAGCAGGGCGTCGTGCCGCAGCGCGAGGTGGGCCTGTCGCTGCTCAAGACTGTCACGAGCACGGGCATGGTGCTGCCGGACCAGATATTTGGCTGGTTCTACGACGAGGCGTTTCCGAAGCATGTGCAGTTGGGCAACATGTCTGGGGGCACAGATATCGTGAGTTTCCTATTCCTCCGTGTTTGGAGTCACAACTCCTCTGCCTCACCCAGACTGACATATCCAGGCGGGCTGCTTCGTCATGGAGAATCCCTTGCTTCCTGTCTACGTGGGTGGCTGTGTCGGGGGCTGCCTCGGCGTGTCCATTGCCGTCTACGACCACGACCTTCCCGACGGTGAACCTGGCACGCCTCTTCCTCCGGGGAGCGCCGGCGACCTCGTGTCCACGGCTTCGTTCCCCAACGTCCCGCTTTACCTCTGGGGAGACTCGCAACCGGCCCCCGGCGCCAAGTACCACGACGCCTACTTTGCGCGGTTCCGCGACGCGTGGGCGCAGGGCGACTTCTGCATGGTGCACCCGCGGACGGGCGGCATGCTGATGCTCGGCCGCTCCGACGGCGTGCTGAACCCGAGCGGCGTGCGCTTCGGCAGCGCCGACATCTACGCCGTGCTGGAGCGGTGCTTTGCGGGTGACGTGGCCGAGAGCCTGTGCGTTGGGCAGCGGAGGGCGCAGGACCGGGACGAGCGGGTGGTGCTGTTCCTCATCATGAAGCCGGGGAGCAAGCTGGACAGGGGCATGGTGGCCAAGGTCAAGGATACGATTGCGCGGGAGCTGACCAAGAGGCACGTACCAAAATTCATCTTTGAGGCGCCGGAGATTCCGGTACGTTGCCCCTTTCCGACCCCCCGCTGGTCTTGAAGCATCGTCAAATGTGAGTGAGCATCACTGACGCTACATGGCAGGTTACCGTCAACGGCAAAAAGGTCGAGCTGCCCGTCAAGAGCATCATCTCGGGCAAGACGGTCAAGCCGAGCGGCACGCTGCTCAACCCCAAGAGTCTCGACTTTTTCCATCAGTTCCATCGGATCGAGGAACTGAAGGAGCCGCAGGCGAAGCTGTAGACGAGAGCGCGTAGGTGGTATAGTAGACTGTGCTTGCCCAAAGCAAATAAATACAAGGTCAGAGGGTAGACTAAATCGTATGTACCGGAAACTTTCCAACGCCTGTACCGTTCCGATGGTGCTAGTTGGAGGGTAGCTCATCGGCTTTGAATGAAAGATGGCCTAGATCCCCCCCTCGCGCTCACTCCTGTTCTTGTCGGGAAGCTTGCCCCCATAAACGCCATACCTCCAGGCCAAGTATCCCACCATGCCACCCACGCTCCCCAGCCCCATGGCTCCCACGAGCCCCCTCCAGCCCAGGGCGCGAACCCTGCCCGTGGCCACGGCGGCCGCCGCCGCGGCGCCCATGCCGGCATACGTCCAGTCGTCCGTCTCGAGCTGGCCCTCGTTCTCGAGCAGCCGCCAGCTGCGGTCCCGCCACTCGATGGGCTGGCGGCCCTGCATGCGGAACACGAGCCCCACGGCCGTGACGCCCATGGCGACCAGGCTGCCCGACGAGGCCGACAGCAGCGCGCGCGTGGGCAGCGGGACCGGGCCGGCGGCGCGCCGCAGGGCGGGGACGAGCTGGCGCGTGCCAGCGACGCCGAGGCCGATCAGGGTGCCCATGGTGACGGCGCGGGTGAGGACGTGGGTGGTGAGGATGGTGTGCGCGAGGGGCTGGTCCTCGGCGTAGACGGTGTGCGGGAACAGGCGAGACATGGCGACGGTGTAAGTGGCGATGTCGGTCCGTCCGTGTGAGGGTGGCAGATGCTCGAGCGTGGTTTGGTTTGCGACGAGTGTCGGCTTCTGACGACTGGATAGATAGATGACGGACGAGCAGCCCGAGTTACTCGGTCCGCCCCGGCCAGTGTCAGATTATGCGGCGACAAGGAAGAGCTCTTCCGTCTGACAACGTGACAACGTCGAGAATCGTGCCATGTGTGCAGCGGCTACCCTAGACGCGACGCGCAGTCCAGCGCAGCACACGACGCACCGATGCCTTGATGGTAAGATGTATCTTGGAACAATCCACGTCGGAGAGCTGTAGAAACAGCAGCCGCAGCTGTAGTTGCGAGCACAGCAGCTGTCGTCGCCCGAGGGAGCGCCAGCCCTATCTACTGTACCTTATATACTCACCGAGGCCAATCAGCCGCTGACGATTCACAATCCCTCCCTCTCGCGCCCGTGGCATCCGTGCTGACCAGTGTCATTGTGGGGCAGCGGCAGAGATGTAGTCGTCCGGGTCCGAATGCGAGGTGGGTCCCGATCAGCGGCCGCCGAGTTCCGACGCTGCTTCATCTGCATCACCGGGGCGGCCTGCGCGAGGTATTACACAGTAGTGGGTAGGAAGCAAGCAAAGCAGCATGGGCTTGAAAGGCCCAGGACCTCAGCGTGGCCAATTTGCAGCCAAGATGGTCTGAGAAACCTACTCATCGCCAGAAACATCGGGCTGCGTCGTTCGCGCAAGCCCGAGTCCGTAAATGGTCCACCGTCAGGCCAAGTTGCTCACGGGTCCAACGACCGAATCCGCGGGACTCCATTTCCGCCCATGGTGACCAAGGTGAGGCGTGTTTCCGGCCAGCGATTCAATCGTCAACTCGAGTGTTCAACGGGCAACTGATACCTGCATAGACTGTCTTGTAGGGCGAATAATGCGATTAGTCGTGCACCACCTTTCACCAGCGCTGCAAATAACGGCGAAGTAGTATACACACTCGCCCGCGCAGACAGGCAAGCTATCCTGACAGCTAAAAGATGCTCTCCCAATGCCCTCGCAGCCGAATGCAGATGCCCATGCAACCAAAACGCCTGTCCATGAAGCCTCGCCCATGAGTATTCAGTCCCGTCCTCCTGGTGCCTTGCCCCAAATAGCCTCGGGTGCGCTACTCGTCTTCGTCAGTCATGTCCATCATGCTCTCGCCCTTTTCTTCATCGTCGAGTAGCGTCCGTCGGCGGCCCACCCTCTCCTTGCCTTTGTTACTTGAGCCGTGCCCCCCGATGCGGTGGGCATTGATCCTTCGCGCCGCCTCCAGCTTTTTTTGCTCCAAGTGTTGCTCGAATTCGGCCAGGTCCTCCGCCTCGTCCTCGGCCGCGCAGTCCACCAGCGCTGTCTCTTCTAGGGCCTTGTTGAGCAGCTCCGTGGCGGTACTGTCCTGAGGGTTGATGGCCAGAGCCTGGTGGAACACTGCCACGGCCTCTTCTGGCCGGTTCTGCTCCATCAAGATGAGACCCTTGGCGCTGAATATGGCGGCATCCTTACCACCCAGCCGCAGGACCTCGTCAAACTCGGCCAATGCTCTGTTAAAGTGGCGGAGACGTCGATAGGCATGCCCCAGGTTCGTTCGCGCCGATAGCCAGGCTGACGGCTCACTGTCTATCTCGTCTGCAATCTTGAGCGCTGCGGTAAAGTACTGGACGGCCTCTTTCGGCTTGTCTTGGTGATACTTTACGATGCCCATCTCGTTGAGGAGCAGCGGGTCGGTTTTGCACAGTCCGTACGCCGTCTTGAGAAACTCTTCTGCCAGCGTCATGTTGTTGAGCGCGTGGTTCTGCATGCCCAGGAAGATCTGCGGCAGATGCGTCCCCATGAACAGCCGCGCCGCTGTCGAGTAGGCAGAAATAGCTTGATCGTGCTCCCCCTCCGCCGCAAAGGTGTGCGCAAAGCCGATCCACGCAGGGCCAAAGTGCGCGTCCATCATGCTCGCTTTGCTAAAGTATCGCCTGGCCTCGGCAATCTTGTCAATAGCAAAGTAGTAGGTGCCGACAGCCAGCCAGGTGCACGGCTCTTCCGGGTGTGTGTCTGCAAGGTCGTGCGCGACCAGAAACAGCAGGTTCTTCATCTTGAGCTCGAAAAGACAAGCAAGGTGCACGGGGTATATGGTGAAATTGTACTTGTCCTCCTGCAAAATGGCGTTTGTGATGGCCAGGGCGTCTCTGTAGCGACACTGCGTGTACAACAAGTCTGCCCGAGCGAGCTGAAGGTCGGGGTTAGCGGCCAGGTGATAGTGCGTCGACAGCGAGTCGTAGGCCGTCTCGAACGCGGCCGGGTTGCGATATTTGGACAGCCGCGTGGTGTAGAGCATCTTGGTAAACTCGGCGGCCTCCTGCGACAACGAGACGTTGTCAGAGACGGATATCGAGTCGAAGTCGAGGCTCTCTAGGAACTGCGCCTCCTCGTCGGGCGACAGCAGCGAGTTCTTCATGAGCTGCTGGAACGCCTCGAAGCAGCGCACGTCGATGCGTACCGCGTCCTTGTAGCATTCCTTGGCCCGGTCAAAGGCATTCTGCTTGGCATAGCAGATGCCTCGGAGGAAGCAAATGGCCGCCTCGAAGCGCCGGTTGGCCGCCTCGTCGTCGTCGCCGCCCTCGCCACGACTGCGCCCGGACCGCGGCTGCTGGACCTTGCGCTTGTTGCTGTGGCCGTTGGATATCAGGTGTGTTGGGTTCCGCTCGCCGAGGACCGTCAGCGCTTCTTCGAAGCGCTTCTGCTTGATGAGGCAATGGCCGGCAAGATATCGACACGACGGGTTGCGGGCGACGAGGTTTTGCTTGGCGAGGAAAGACTGCGCGCGAGTGTAGTTGCCCGTAGCAAAGTGGACTTGGGCGAGCCAGAATGCATCCTGGTCGTCGTCTATATGCCGTGCGCGTCAGAAATCAGAAGGGCGCGAGGCCTGGGGAAGCAATCGAGGCGCCTACTTGTCAAGGCGAGCAGCTTGTCGCCGATGAAGATGGCCGACTCGTACTGCGCCTTGTTGAGGGCATCCTGTCTCCAATCTCTCAGGAACTTCTCCATCTTGCTTCAGCCTCCAGCCAGAGACTGCTTCAAGAAGGGAAGAAAGGCGGAGGCCGCGGGCTGGTCAGCGGGACAGCTTGGTGGACAGGCGACAATGGATGGACTGGAAGCTTGATCCATGTTGTTGCCAGGCGCGACCAACCGGCGCGTCCAGCGGAGCGGCAGAGCTGCTACAGGGGGGAGGGGCGGCGCACGGAGCAGATAGCGGGGTACGGTGGCTCCAGCGCGCGCCCCTCCCTCCCTCACCGGTGGAAGTGGCGGCAAAAAGGTTGTGTAACGGGCGCCGATGCAGGCGCTTCAGCTCACCACATCCCAGTCAGCGCGCCTCCCCGTTGTGACGCTTGCATATATTTCTCTCAATCCTTCAACTCACGGCCTCGTCGACTTCGTCTCCTGCAGTACCAGTCAATCACTTCGAAAAGCGCACGCAGCATGGGCTCGACGGCCAAGGTGCGCTCCGCGGCGCTCGCCCGCGACACCAACGAGACCAAGATTATGCTCGCCCTCAACCTCGACGGCGGCGACCTCCCCAAGGACACGCACCCCGACCTGCTCAAGGCCACCACAGCGCACGCCGCCCAGTCAACCAGCTCGCAGACCATCTCGGTCAACACGGGCATCGGCTTTCTGGACCACATGCTGCACGCGCTGGCCAAGCACGCCGGCTGGAGCATGGCCCTCAGCTGCGAGGGCGATCTCCACAGTCCGTCACCCCTTCCTTACCCGGCCTCTCGATCCTCTTTACCAGGCTAACGTGCATGTCGCTGATGCAGTCGACGACCATCACACCGCCGAGGACTGCTCCATCGCCCTCGGGTACGCCTTCAACAAGGCCCTCGGCGAACTCACTGGCGTCGCTCGCTTCGGGTATGCCTACGCGCCCCTCGACGAGGCCCTCTCCCGCGCCGTTGTCGACCTATCCAACCGACCCTACAGCGTCATCGACCTAGGACTCAAGCGCGAGTTCCTCGGCAAGCTGAGCTGCGAGATGGTACCACACTGCCTGGAGAGTTTCGCCCAGGCCGCCCGCATCACCATGCACGTCGACTGCCTCCGCGGCAACAATGACCACCACCGCGCCGAGAGCGCCTTCAAGGCCTTGGCAGTGGCAATCCGTATGGCAACGACGCGAGTCAAAGGCAAGGAGGGCGAGGTGCCGAGCACCAAGGGCACGCTGAGTGCGTAGTTTGGGCTCGACCGGCGTTTGCGAGTAGTGCAGGTGGTGCAGTCGAAAAAAGAACGGCAACATCACGGCGGATTGAACAAAGAGCTGACAGATGTACAATCTACGTCATGGAGCAAGTCTATGAGGAGAGACTTACGGAAGGCAGATATCATATGTTCGTACAAGAAGGAAGGTAGGAAGGAACGTGCGAGCTGGCTGCCATGGGCTCCGCAGAGTCACGGGCAGCCATAGGCACAGCCGACATCAGTAGACTAGCACGTACAATTGAGCAATAAGGCCGTAGAGAAGACTCGGTCAACAAGCGTTATAACCTCCAGGCCATCCATTCTGCAAACATGCGCTGCCTCCAAGCCATTGTGTCTGCGTAAAGCCCCGCCGCGCATGCTGCCTGGAATCCTGTAGGTCAGCAGGAAAGTGCCGCGAGAATTTGTGACGCCTAATCCGCAGATGAACGGTTTACACCCCTTCCAAATAGCTGCAGATACCTTGTGGGAGAGGACCTCCGAGTTTACATACCGGGTACGGCTCGGCCTCGTACTCCAGCCCTACACACTGTTAGTCTCTTTCGGCCGCCGCCCATACCGTTATGGCTTTAACGTACTCATGGAGCTCAAAGTAAGAGAAATCACGCAGGACTAACGATAGGTAAACTCATGGATAGAGAAAATGAGCCGTATAAATAGTAATCCTCATAAAATGTACAAATGAAGCGCTGAATTTGAACGCCTGCGTCGACATAAAACCAGCGTGACTCGGCGCCATCTATCAACATCATCCTCTGCATCTATTTACGTACGGTAGTCGCCGTTGATGGTGACGTAGTCGTGGCTGAAGTCGCATGTCCAGTGTACAGTGCTCTTGTCGCCCGTGCCTAGCTTTACGAGGATCTCTAGGTCCTCCGCCTCCAGAATCTCGCTGGCACGCTCCTCGTCGACGACCTCGGGCTCGCCGTTGACAAGCAGCTTCAGCTCCGGGGAGCCGTCGGTCGGGATGAAAGAGACGTTGGTCCGTTCCGGAACAATCTCCGGAACGTCGTTCGCCGGCTGACCGGGGGCCGAGATGAGCGAGTAGCCGGCAGCGCATAGAATGCGGCCCCAGTTGGCATCCTTGCCGTACAGCGCCGTTTTGACGAGGGGTGACAGGGCAATGGATCGAGCGATGGCGCGGGCTGATTGTTCCGTGGCGCTGTCGACGACGCGGATGGTGACGAACTTGGTGGCGCCTTCGCCATCGCGGACAATGAATTTGGCCAGGTCGGTGGCGAACTCGGTCAGAACGCCCCTGAAGACGGTGTAATCCTCCGACTGCTCAGACGACACCTCGGTACCACCAGCCGCACCATTGGCCAGCAGAGCAACCGTGTCGTTAGTTGATGTGTCGCCGTCAATGGTGATGGAGTTGAATGACTGGTCCACAGCGTGCCTAAGGACAGAGGTCATGATGCCGGGAGCAATGGGAGCATCGGTGGCCAGAATGGTGAGCAGCGTGGCCATGTTGGGCGCCAACATGCCCGCGCCCTTGGTCATGCCCGCAATGCGATACTCGACGCCAGGCGATGACGGCAGCTCAAAGGACCGGGACATGAGCTTGGGGAACGTGTCGGTGGTGCAGATGGCCTTGGCGCAGTCCAACCAGTGCCGATGTGAGTCGCCGGCCTTGTGGTACGCCACCGGGATGTGGTCCACGATCTTCTGAATGGGTAGCCTGGACGATGCATCAGTGCGTGTCTTTGGAGGGCCAATTGGGTTTCAATTGGCATCGGCAGCGTCCCCTACCTCTGTCCAATGACTCCTGTGCTCATGACAATGGTCGAGTCCGGGCTGCCAACGCGCTGGTCCGTTGTCCGGGCCATGCTCGCGGCATCCTCCAGCCCTCCGATGCCGGTGACGGCATTGGCGCAGCCCGAGTTGACAACAACGCTGCGCAGGCCGGCATTGGCCCTGCCCTGCAGCACCTTGCGACTGAAGGTGACGGGCGCTGCCTGGAACTTGTTCTTGGTGAAGACAGCGGCGGCCGAGCACGGCCGGTCCGACGTGACGATGGCGAGGTCAGGCTTGCTGGTGTTGCCGGCCTTGACGCCAACAAAGATGCCCGCGGCGGCAAATCCCTTGGGGTACGTCCCCGATGTGGGCACGTACTTGGCCTTGGCCGCGGGGATGCCGCCGTTGAGGCTCGAGTACGCTCGGGTGAACTTCATGGCGTAGTTTGGGTGCATGCAAGTCAGAGTTGGAGCTCTGCTCAGGAAACTCTCGGACCCCGGTGACGGCGTGCTTGGATGGGGCCGGTTTTCGGGTGACTCAATTGCTTCCCCCAACAGGCGACTGCGTTGCGGGTGTAACCAAGCATCATCAGCAAAAGCACAGATACGGCCAAGAACCAGCAAGAGGACTGTGAGTAAAGCACAACAATATGAAGTTGCCCAACAAATTTCATATTCTATTTGGCTTTGGAATGCTTGGCGAAAAGTCCAAAGTCGTCAGCCATGGTTTGGCTGCCGTCACAAGGCACTGTAGCGCGTCCGAGGCGTTCGCGCTACAAAGGTAGATTGGGTAAAGCGTCACGAGCTTGTGTGACAGGAGATGTTGAGAAAACCTAGAAGGCAACTATGGAAAAGAACAAAGGGCGATGGGCACATCCAAATGCTCTGCAAGGAATCGTCAGACATGCGCGCCTGCTATGCGAGGACACAGAGGCCCACACATCAGTGACTCAGTTTTTGGTGATGCCTTTTCTTCGCCTAAAATTTCCTCAGAAGTTACTCGTAGGCTGTGCTTGACCGATGCATACTAGGGTCTGACGCTTGACTTCTTGTCTCTGTCCGAGGCGGTGCAAGTGTCTAGCGAACCTACGGGCGCAATTCACGAGCTTCAATGACTGTTCATACGCGCAGGAAGGTTTGCCCTCTAGCATCGCTGCCTGCAGGCTGCAGTTGGTGCCTAGCGTTTGACCAATGCAAGGTCATTACCTAAGCTGATTGCCGCCCTATGCCTGAGGCCGAGGGCTCGCCCCGTCAGCTATAAAATCTCGTCTCCCCCTCGCCGCTTGCAGCGCTCTCTTCTCCTTTCCTCTCCATCCAAGTGCACGGGCGTTTTCCTTCTCCGTGAAGCGATAAGCTGAGAGAGGAATTTTGCTAGTTGAAAACTATACTATAACCACTCCTCATTGGGTTCGCCCGGTGAGGGAATTTTTGGAACTTCCTCGCTTTTGCGGAAACGCATTATTGTCTTTCATTGCGGCTGGTCACTCGTGGGCCGACGTGAAGAAGGGCGGCGGTCTGAGCGTCGTGGGATTCAGAGGTGGCTGGGTGTCGGCTTCGTCTACGAGTAGGCTCGTAGCACCTCGAGGTTGGAATAGAGCGCCCATGGCTTGGCTGTGGCTCGAGGCGATGCGAAACGTTGGCGTGATGCTCGATTTCTACTGCTCACTCTGAACGTCCAATTTTCTGCTTGAAGCGACGCCTGGATACCGAAAGGGCTGCTACGCAGCACCTCCACAGAATGTATAGCAAACAATACAAACAAGGCATCTTTCAGTATCATGAACATCGCCCATACATCATCGTCTTGCTGCCCCAGCCGGCGTTGAACATCCACGCGCCAACGACATTGGCGCAGAGCATCAAAGGTGTTTCCCACGAGGGCCACCCAGGCCGCTGGAGGTGTCGTAGAACTTCTGGCAGGTGCCACCCCCCGACTTGGGATGTCATTGACGTATTGGCAGACTTTGTAGTTCCTTCTACATCAATTCAGTGCCACCCACCTTCAGCTGTCCATCCGTAGTGATTTATTAGTGTTGCTCGCAGCCTTTGCAAGCCAAGCAAACGACCCAAGCACACAGATTTGATGCGGTTTTTGGTGGCAGCCGCGTCTTAGCGCGGGGCATTCATCTGGCCCGTCGATCCCTGCAACCGTTTTCCAGTGACTCAAACTTTAGCAACCCAGCATCAGCCAACGTAACGTACGCCCCCAACGGCTGCTTGATTCGCACGACTGCCAGGTAAAGGGTGCTTCTGGGGACTAACCCTCGAGAAGCAAATTTTCTGATCCAAGAAACAGGCCCCTGCCCGTCATTGGCGGTTGCGACCGACTACCTCGTAATCATCGCCCCTCAGGCCCTTGATAATCGACACACGCACACTGCGGCTCGGCCGAACTTCATTCCATGGCAGCGGAAACAGGGCAGCCTGCTCCTGCGAGCGGCTCCGCCCAGAAGAAGGAGCAGAAGCAGCAGCCCAAGAACCAGGCCAAGGACCAGCCAGCACAGGGCGAAGCGGCTGGCGAAAAGAAGCTGTCCAACGCAGAATTGAAGAAGAAGCAAAAGGAAGAAAAGGCGGCGAGAAGAGCAGCGGCCAAATCAGTACCGCCGCCACCGCCGCCAGGTGCTGGAGGACTACAAGCAGACGGCAAGGGCGGAAAGGCGAAGCCTAAGCAGGATGGCCTCGGACACCACGTTCGCTCGGCCTCGCGCTCGGTGCTGCCGCCCATGGTAGTCAAGGAGGTCAAGCCCAAGATCCCAGAGTGCTTCAGCCACCTGTCCATGGCGCGGCGGATAGCCATCACGCAGGCAGACAAGGACGTCAGCCCCGTGGTCCTCGCCCTGGGGCAGCACATGAGCACGTTTGCCATCGCGGATAGCATCACGCGGCTGGAAGCGACTCTGTTGGCCTTCAAGCAGGTAGGCCCCTCCTGGAAGCACCTTGCGCCTTGGTTTTCACAGGCTCTAACGATAGACAGGTGGTTGACTCATATACGACACCCCACGGGGCGACCTTTACTCGCCACTTTACCTCACACGTCCTCAACCCGCAAATCGAGTACCTCACCGCATGCCGACCCATGTGCTTCTCCATGGGCAACGCCATTCGCTGGCTCAAACTCCAGATCAGCAAGATCGACATTGACCTGCCCGACTCCGATGCCAAGAAGCTGCTGTGCGAGGCAATTGATAGCTTCATCCACGAGCGCATCACACTGGCTGACTTTGTCATCGTCAAGGCTGCGGGAGACATGATTGAGGACGGCGATGTGGTTTTGACCTACGCACACCACCTTCTCGTTGAGCGGGCGCTGCTGCACGCCAAGAAGAATGGCAAGCAGTTCAAGGTCATCTTGGTGGATGACCCATACGAGCGTGTGGGCATCGCGCACGCTAAGAGGCTTGCCGCACATGGTATCGCCGTCACTTACGCCTCAGACCTGGGCGCCTTGCGGGCTAATCTTCAAAGAACGACGCTCGTCCTCACCGCCGCCGAAGCCATGTTTAGCAACGGAGCCATGTACGCACGGGCTGGCACCAGCGATATTGCCACACTCGCAAAGGACATGGGCCTGCGGGTGGTGGCTCTGTGCGAGAGCATCAACTTCACTGAGCGCGTGTCCATCGACTCGCTCACCTACAACGAGATCGACCCGGAGAGGAGCACCGACGAGGGCTTCCGGCTACTCTTCGATACCACGAGGGACAAGTTCATCTCGGTTGTGGTTACGGAATTGGGGAACACGTCGGCCAAATCTGTGCCGGCCATCCTGAGGAAGCTAGAGGAGCTGTAGGGCGTATCGACTCATTCGTAGCTAATAGAACTGAGGACAAACCAACATCTCGTAAAAGTTTCAAAGCGTTGAATTCATGATATTTCGTGACTTGTTCGACCTCTCAAGAACCGGCCACTACCTTGAAAACCGTTCGTCCACACTTGAATGCACAGTCGGCCTAACGGTCCTTCGCAGTGGCGATGATGTGAGAATTGAAAACGAAAACCAAAGTCAATTCGGTATGGACCTCAGTCCACCCTCATATGTACAAATGCCGCCTCGTACATCCATCCCATGCCGTCTCGTTCCGCTCCACCATATTCGTTCTCACGCTGATCAGTGAAGCCCTTACGCCTGCGCCGTGGCCTGCTCTCGCTCCGCATCTCGCTGCGCCTTGCGCGCCCGCTTCTCCAGCAAAAAGGCCTTCCGCTCGCCCAGTGTCGCCGATTGCCGGTCGTCGACGCCCTGCAGCCAGTACCCGAAGCTCGCGCCGCCGAGCGCGTAGGCTGGGTACGCCCACAGCGACGACTTGTTGAAGAAAGGGCGCATCTCGATGCCGACTTGCCAGAAGCGCACGGCCAGGCCTATACACGGGGGGACCTTAGGTTAGCAATCATCACTCCGTGTGCGGTGGCCCGGTGATGGTCTTTGGGGAGCGGGGAGCGCACGAACCGAAGCAGCTCCAGAAGGCGATGCGGTGGACCATGGTGGGCAATGAGTCGCTCGGGTACTCGTGTGTGTTGTGATTTTTCGGTTCGAGCGAAGAATTGGCCGATTTAGGGACCGCGGGCGAGGTGGTCGAGTGTCTTGCGTCGCATTCGTCAGAACGTCGTGATGGTGAGGATGGACGAGCTCACTTGCAACTAAAAGGCACGGTCACGTGCACGGTCACATGTACCCCGACTTGAACGCAGTGCCGACAAAACGTCTGTTCCTGTGCTCCATTGGCACGATTGATACAGTGCAGCGAAACGACTTTTTGAGGACGATTGAAATGTGAGTCTCTCATCTACCATTGCATACAAGTAAAGCGCCCCAGCTTCTACCTCTACAGTGTTGTACAAGACTGCAGTCATCTAATACCGGTCTAAAACATCAAAACACCACGCTGTATCCATGCTGCACAGTCCCATGCAATGTAAAGACACCATCGTCTAACCAAACATGTTCTCTCTCCTCTCTGCACTCAAAGTGTAAGGCGGAGGGGCGGCCTCACTCTGGGCGACGCGGTTGGCAACCGGAGCCGGCGTCGGTGGCGGAAGCGATCGTCGAGGCAAAGCAGACGTGCTTTGCGTCCACTCTGTCGTCTTTCCGACCATCTTGGCCATGTACTGCTGAATAAACGATTCACTGCAAACAAGTCAGTGTTTGAATCAAAGCACATCTACGTGCAGGTGAAACTTACGTGTAATAGCTATGCTCAGAATTGTGCGGCGATACCAAGTTGTGAGCCAACTCGTGAGCAAAGACAACCCACCACCACGACCCTGCCTCGGCCTTTGCAGCTCCGGGGTTCGACCCGCTCATCGGCGCTGCATGTATCTGTAGGAAAAATCGCAAGTTGCAGAAAATGCTGCCACCTGTGTTGAACGCAATCGTCCCGCCAGACTCGTCGTAGAACATATGAATCACCTGAGGAGCCAGCGAGTAAATGCGGCCAATCTCGAGCAGCAGCGCGGCGAAGGAGTTGATGGCCCCAAGATTGGTCGACAAAAATTCCCCTTGTCTGCCAACCATGTCCTTGGCCACAAAGACCTTCATGCCGTTGGACGCCTCGGCGGCAAAGATGATGTTTGTTGCCGTAGCCCGGTCACAGTATGTCGCCTGCTCCTTCACTTCGCTGACAGTTGGCTGTGAAAACACGGAATTGGACCCGTGGGCACGAGTGGCCTTGATGGCGTTGAGCAAGTTCTGCTGTACAACTGCGGGACTAGTCACCCTTCCATCGTCCTGCTGTGGTCGCTGTCCAGTGCCGGCTTTCTGCACTTCAGATAGCGGACCGGACTGAGCGGGCTTGGCGATGGATTGTTCCAATTGCTTCCGCGCGTCATCAGTCTCACTTTGGCTGTTATCAAGACCCAGTCGCCGAGTAAGGCTGGAAAGCGCGCCCCAACCCTTCTTCGATTTGTTGTCTTGAGCCGACTCCTCGGGGGAATCCCAGGAACCTGGCATTGCAGGTTTGGATGGTGTCGTAGTTACCTCACGAGCAGCTGGGGCCGCTGAGGGTAGCTCCGCTGCCTTTGCTTCCTCTGCCCAGGTCTGTTCCCGTTCTTGAATTCTCTTCTGCTCCGCTTCCAACGCCTTCTTCCTCTGCTCCTCAGCAACCCTTGCCTCGGCCGCCTTGGCACGAAGGATGCGATCGACATTATACCCACGAGCGCGAAGGCCATACAGGTCCAGGGTGAGAAACGGCTCAAAGAACAGATACGCCTGCTGATTTGGCCGCTTAAGGAGCATCTGGCAGATCGCTTGGCCGACCTGGTACATGTCGGGTCGCCCCTCGTCAGCCACATAAAGAATCCATGAGCCTTGATCATGGGCGCCTGCGGCCGACCGCTTCTCCGTGTGGGACTGACGATGGTCCTTGAGGCTGCGGCGAAGCGCCACGGAGCGCACCATTTCTACGCGAAGGTTCTTCTCCAGCCATTTGGTGTCGTGCTGTATACCGTCTCGATGGTAGTTAACGTACTCGAAAAGAAAGATCTTCGATCTCTCAAGCACGTGCTTTCTCAGTGGCTCGGCCTTCTTATGGTTAGCCGTATGGTTCCCAATCCGTACATCTTCTTGGACCAGGCTGCTTAGTTTCTGACCACCGAGTTGGAGGTAGAAAGCTTCCAGGATCTCCTCTTCTGGCGCGCAGATGAGGCTCTCTTTGAAAAGCCGATAGCTGATAATATCATCCACAACCACAATCTGACTGGCAGAGGCAAGCTGGTACTGCCTGATGGGCGCTTCATCCTCGTCGTCCAAATCAATAAGATCTCCCTTGCTCGGACTCGCTAGTTCCTTGTAAGCGAGCAGGCATGAAGAAGTCTTCATCTTTCTCCAAAGATCCCTATCTCGCTGAAGGGTGGACGCTACTTCGGCAAGGGATTTGAGCAAGTCAAGATACTTTTCCGGGCTCTGCAAAACGCCGAGCAGCCTGGCTGGCTCGCTGCAAACCATATGCGCCACTTCCACCTTTGTCGGCTCGTTCTTCGCTCCGCAGTGGAACAAAAATGCGCTGGCTTCTTTGCCAAAGTCCACAAAGTCAAAGATCTCGCCGTACGTGGCCGATGTGCCCAAGTAGGTGTGTGACGGAGTAATGTAAGATAATCTCCCCGACTTTTCGGACACTCGAGAGATACTTGGCCGACTGACAGGCACAATGGGTGCATTTCGGAGCATGCTCAAGCTATGGTCGCGAACTTCGCTTATTCGAGAAGCAAAATATCCGAATAAGATGGTAGCAGCGCGATGATCCTTGGGTGGATTGGCCAGCAACCGTTGGACACACTCTGCGATGGGGGGATCCCTCGCTACACCAAATTTCTGGCGCATCGTTAGCAACGTCACTGTATCGTCTTGAATAGGTATGAGCTTACGTTGGCATGGTCATGGAGGTCCTTCCGGAGAATGTCGAACCCAAGGACAGATGCCCTTTCATTCGTGAAACAAGCTATTGGCGCGACAAGTTGCGAGCTGCCTTGCAAAGGCAAAATAGCCTTGCGGGTATCTCCCAGAGCGAACGAGGCGTAGCCATTGGAGTGGTGGTTGGTAATAAAGTACGTCATGGCTGAGGTACGCAGAGCTTCGTCCTTGCCCGCCATCATGTCGACCAGCTCAGGAACCGAGGGATAAACCCGGAGGCCAAGGCGTGACAAGAATCGAGCCTCGGGGCTGCTGGACCGAAAGCTACCCGGCGGGCCAGGCCATTGTATGATTGGCAGCCTCAGCGTCCGAAGCGAGTCCTTGGGTTCAAACAGCGCAGAGACCTTGTAAAATGTCTCGGTGCCCTTAGCTGGCTCCATGCCTCTAGGACCAGCTTCCGCGGGACAGATTTTGGAGTCCCTGAGCTTGACCAGGTCGTCCGATGGAATATCCTGCTGCACAGAAGCCAAGTACTTTATCAGCTCCATGTGACTCCATTTCTTTTGGCCACCATCCCCAGACGTATTCAGCAGTCGGGTGAAGATTGTGTCGAGATCGACCGTCTTTCGAACTCCAACCACCGTCAGGAACTTTTCCTTCACCTTTTCGCACCCTTGAATGATAGGGAGGTCGTCAAAGAGCTTCACCGATGGAAAGAAGGACTCTGTTGGCAGCCTCATGCCCAACTTTGTTGGTATTACCGGGTGAGCTTTGACCAGGTATGCAACTGTCTCCCTGTCCCTGGCAGTAATGAGATCCCAGTTCTTTGAGAGGACTGTCAAAGCTTGCACCGCAAATTTTGGTGACCTAGTCATGCTTTCCTCTTCCCTCGCTGATCGGCTTGTCTCGATAAGAAATCTGAGCCATGCGAGTACTTCCAAAGGCTCCCATCCCAAAGCTTGCAGCTCAGCGCTGGGAGAAGTGACTGTGAAGGCAAATGGGATTGTCGTCGGAGGCATCGGTAGGTTTGCGGGGATTTTGCTGATGACTTGAAAATTCTTTATACTTCCAAACGCAATGATCTCTCCCTGATCAGTCTCAATGCCTATCGTTGCAACGGCGACTTCCAGCAAGGCTGAACGGCTTCCAGGGTCGAGCTCGCCGCTTAAACTCTTCTTGCCCGCCCACGAAATGAAGTTGACGGCTTGCGACTTGGTGAGAGCCTTGGCTTCAAACTCCTGCTTCACGTCCGTAACAGTGATGTGGGATATTAGACCAAAATCGATGAGTTTTCGCACAAAAGGTGACTCCTTCATCTCCTCAAGCACAATGGGGATGCTGTCCACAAAAGAGCTCAAGTCATCGGAACCAAGGCGAACTTGGGTGGTTTGCAGAACACCTTGGCTCGAGTACATCTCGATCGACGCCTTCTTGAAGCAAGTCCAGAATGCTTCCTCCATGATCTGCCCAACCTGTCCGCTAGGGGTGGAGTCGCCGAAAGTGAACGTCTTCAAGGTGTGGAGAGCTTCAGGCATGAACTTGGCGACAATTTCTCTGGAAACCTTCTTGCCGGGTTCAGCAGAGCTGCGCAGCCTCTTGCTCAAGTCGTCCATCTCATTGGCAAAAGCCAATCTGGTGATGATCCCAGCTGCTCGGAGGAGTTCGACGTTCCATGTCCTGACCCACCGCGCGTTCAAATCAATGGCCTCTCGCTCAACAGTGGGAATGACCGACGGCGCAGAAACGTGCATACCGGCGCCTGTGGTCTGCATGGTTGGGAAGCCAATAAAAATGCGACCGCCAGGCTTCCTGCTGGGCAGGACAGAGGCAAACACGTCCATTGCCTTGGTGAAAGCCCCGTTCGTGGCTGCCGCCTCTGAAGCATGAGTCTCGTCGAAGGATGCTGTTAGAATAGAGAGCTTCGTCGTCTTTGGCGGTGGCTTTTTCGTGGCTCGCTCCAGCTCAGAGGCGAAGGAAGAAGAGACATTCGTACGGATACTGGCGGATGTGGCTCGAAGAAATATCGCAGATGAGTTCATCTTTGTGACGTCTTCAGCTATTATGGGCTGGATAGCAGTTTCCTCTCTCTGGGCTTTCGTCTTGAGACCGCCATGAGAGGCACTCGACGTAAGTCGGGCGAAGAAGGACCTCAAGGATGGGGCTTCGGCGGTAGAACCGTATGAATCCGAGCTCTTGGTAGCTGAGGCAGCCGCCTGCGGCTTCCAGCCAACGACGCTCATATACGACGCATTGATTTGAGTGCTTGTGCGATCGACGCCCACCACCTTCATGAGTCCTTCCTTTGTCCGGGCTTCAAGATCTCGAGGGAGAGGGAGCTCTACGCTTGGAGAGGACACTTTCCTCAGTGACAGTATTTGATAGTCGTCGATCCAAAACTCGACATTCTGCAGCGCCACAAAGGTCAAGCTTGTCGCGAGGAATTGGCTCACGGAGAGCAGATTCGGCAAGGGCGTCGTCGAGTTTCGGTAATCCAGCACAAAGGCGGTTTGTCGACTGGCCTTGTCTTCAGGGAGCTGCGACTTCTTGGTGAAGAGAGAATTCCCTTTCCAGTAAAAGGCCATGGCCTCGCTGCCGGAGCTGACAAACGGTTCCTCGCAGTCCGCGAACACGCTGTAGAAACCAACTCCAAACGCGCCAATCTTGGTCTCGTCAGGGTTGCCCTCGGCAATCCTCTTCAGACGGCCCCAGTCCGTCTTTGTAAATGGCTGTCCGTCGTTTGTCACAACCAGTCGGCGGAGAGTGTGGTTGGAGACGACATGCTTGAGCAACTCGGAGCGGTTCGTCGTGTTCGGCAGCGGCACCTGTGTCGATGGGATCGTCTCCCACTTGACGCTAACAGTGGTTGCTTGGGCATCTGCGGCGTTTTGGATGAGCTCACGCAGCGTCGTCCACTCTCCCGAATATCTGGCCAGAACCTTGTCTATCAGGGCGCGGGTATCGACGGTGACGGCCTCCTCGTCTTCGCCATCGCGGAGGGCGGCGGCACGGAGGCTGGAGTAGTCCATGGCGAGTGCTCGTCGTTGGTATTATCGGGACGCTTGGTGATCAGATGTGCATTATGTGAAAGGGATGGTATCGAGTCTCAACTCTCGAGCGGCCGTCTTGGCCTGTCGGGTGGTGGCTAGCAACGCGAAAGAGCAGGCAGAAGCTTGATTGCGTCGCGTTGTATCTTGTTGTGCAAGGTTGTAGAATCTTGCCTCGTGGAATATCAGCTTTGTCCCAGGCCGCCTCGAGAAACAAAGGGGAGATTTGTAAGAGCAAATCTGCCACTGCGGGCGTCGTGACTTTCGTGTATTGTGAATCTGGCATTGCAGCTACCGCGACCCCAGAATAGAACCTAGGTTGGAAGCGTCATGCCGCCACGCGGCGCACTGCAGCCCCACCAGGCCAATGAGCTCCCGTCCCCTGTCGCCTCCGCAGCCCACCTGCGCAGAAGGCAAGCTACCACGTCCGTGGCTAGTCTTACTCATTCGTCGATATTGATGGCATTTCTCGACGGGCTACAGGCACCTAATAAGGATCACATATGCGCCATGATTTACTGTAGACTCAGGATACCACATGCCGGCTGTGGTATAGGAGCATCGGAGAGGACAGCAGTAGTAGTCATTATCGGGTATCTCATTTTCTAGGTATCCATGCAAAGGGTCATCTGCTCAGTCCTCGCGATGCCGGGAATCCGGGCTCAGACTTCGTTTCCGATGCTCTCTGGAACTCGGATGGCGATGATCCCTAGCCCTGTCTCTGCTCCTGTCTCTACGCCGTCGATCCCTGCGTTCGCCACTCCGACTGCGGCTGCGCTCTCGTCGCTGTCGATAGCCATCCCGTTCTGCGCGCTGTCTGTCCCGGCTGCCATCTCTTGGTCTCTCCGCATCGCGACTTCGTCGTCGACGGCCTCTGTCCCGATTACGGCTGCGGCTCCTGCTTCTGTGTCGCCGTCTTTCTCTCCTGTCCGAGTCTCCGTGTCGGCGAGATCGTTCGCGCTTTGGTTCTGCTTCCGCTTCGGCGGCTGGCGGTCCGCTCGCCGATCCGATATCCCTTTGCCCTCCAACCTCTATCGCATTCGCCCCGGTGGTGCTCCGTTGTGGTGGTGGTAACCCAAGTGCGCGGGCTATGGCGTCTTCTTCCGCTTCTTTGACCTTGCGTATTTCTTCCTTGCGCTCCCGCTCTTGTCGCTCCTCCTCCGTTTCTCCAGTGTCCGCCGTCGTAGCGTCGGCTTTGGCGTACCAGTTCAGATCTTTGCCCTTCTGCCATCTTCCCACTGGCGCTTTCAGGCTGTGGCCGAGGTAGTTCTCGCGATGCGTCGAGTTGGCGACTTCGTCCCAGCTGAAGTTGACACCGCCTCTGGAGCCAGACTTGCGGATACTGGATAGCAGGTCCATGGCGGCGGTGGCGCAAGTAGTCGTATCAAGGGGGCCGGCCAGCTCTGGCTACCAGATTGAATGGCCAAGTTCCGAATGTGCTTTGGCGCGATCGCGATGTTGTGTGGACAAGCGACAATGCGTGACGACGTTGGAAGAAAGATGGTGGTGCTCTGCTGATTCAGGTCCACTGCGATTATTAGCGGCGCGGAATAGACCCGCGCACCTGCTGCCAACCAACCCCACGTCACTGCGAGAGCTGCAGCAGCACAACTTGACCACTTCAACACAAACACGTGGGAGCTGCCATCAACACCAGCATCGCGCACAAAGCCCTATCGCGATGGCCAACTCAAATGAACCCCCCTTGGACGAGATTCAATGGCGCTCGCCGCCCATCGTCGCCCAGATGGGCGGCCTCCACTCCAACACGATCCTGTTCTACTTCGCCGAGTCGCCTTTCTTCGAGCGCACGTCTAACAACGCCATCATCATGAGCCAGGCCATGAATAACGCCTCCATGTACCACTTCATTCAGACGCGCGAAGTCTTCGAGGGCCGTCTCAAGACCATGTCGGGCCTGGAGTTTATCGTCGGAGAAGAGCCGGCCGAGACTGGGCCAGGCATGGGCACCGGTGTGTGGGTGATTCGCAAACAAACGCGGCGAAAACGCTACCAAGACGAGGATGAAATTACGGTGCATGCTTCTTTTTTCGTCGTGGGAGAGAACATTTACATGGCCCCAAATTTGGCGGATATCCTCGCGTCAAGGATCGTGGGTTTCCCTTTCCGTATGTTCGATTGTAGCTGCTAATCATGCGCAGATGACGATCTCCTCAGCCATCGCAAAGGCTCTGCCTGCGGCTGAGAGTGCTCGAAAGTGGCGCCCTTCGACGGGCCATGTCTATCATCTTCCCTCGAGCCAATCCTCTTCCCGACAAAAGGGCCAGGGCCAAGCCTCCCAAGCAGTCACACCTATGCCTGACGGGCCTGCCAAGTCAACGCCAGGTTCTCAAAAGATCGGCGAGCTATCACTGGAGAGGGCATCTGAGGAGGCATTCTTGGCGCACATGCGGCACGGCGGTGAATATATTGACGAGAATCCCATCACTGGACGGCCAGGAGAGTTCCACTTGTCCTCGACCGGGCGCAAGGCGGTCCCTCCGCCAAAGGCAGGCACAGAGTCTGGCATCGGCGCAATGACTGGCCCAACACTAATCACAAAATTCGACGACAAGAAGGACGGCAAGGCGGATAAGACGCCAAAGTCGGCGACAATGCCCAAACCGAAACGGAGGAAGAGCAAGATGAGCAACGGACCCACGCCCGCCCAGACCCCGACAGCTTCTTGATGTTGGGGGCTCATCTGGCACGGTGTTGATTTTTTGGGGAATTTGGGCGATGCATGCGAAGCGTAGAACATTTGATACCCATCATCGAGGCCCGCGAGTAGCAACGCAGCCTCTTGAATACAAGAATTCCTTGGAAGCCTTTCTTCCCTGACGTCTAAACAATCACATACCCCCCGTCCACAGACAGGCTCGAACCTTGGATGAATGATGCTTTGGAACTAGATAGGAAGAGCACCGCGTCGGCAACCTCTTGCGGCGTGCCCTTTCTCTTCATCGGTGCAATGAGCACATCATGCGCATCGTCAGGGACTTCAGCGGTCATCGGCGTGCTGCGAAGATTCAATATTGCTTCAGCGATGCGTTGTACATTAAGTAACCTACTCGATAATGCCAGGACACACGCAGTTGACACGAATGTTGTGTGGAGAATACTACCGTGCATATCAGTCAAACTGCCATCACATCCTCTGGCGCACTCACATCAATGGCATCACTTCGAGTGATGCTGACAATCGCCGTCTTGGACGCATTATACGCCGCTATGCATTGTCAGCACTTTGAATGAAATCACTGGCGGAACAACGGGTCACGGAACGCACGCGTGCCGTCCTTGCTCACGATGCTAAGGTTACTCCCCAGGTTGACAATGGAGCCGCGGCACCCGGGTCGTCCATCGTGCGTAGGCAGCGGCTCTTGGGTCATCATATGTTTGAGCTCCTCCCGCGAGCACATCCAGAGGCCGCGAACATTGGTGCGTATGATGTCGTCGAACTCGGAGGTTTGTAGTTCGTGCGAGGGCTTTGTTGGGCCGAATATGCCTTTGCTTTGTGGTAAGCTAGATGTCACTCAGAGGAGAGTGCGCATGCAGCCCCTGGGCTGAACTTGATGAACGCCTACCAGCGCAGTTGATGGCATAGTCAATCCGTTTGAAACGCCGAATCACCCGTGCGATGCCATCTACAATCTCGGTTTCGACCCGCACGTCGACCTTGAGCGGCAGGACGTCCACCCCCGGCGATGCCCTTTCGATGTACGCCGTGGTGTCCGCCAGGCCCGTCGAACTGTGGTCAAAGACGGCAATCTGGCGGCACCCTTCTGCAGCAAAGGATATTGCAGTCTGCCTTCCGATGCCTAAACGTGTGCGATCCATCAGCGCGCTGAGACATGTGGCTACAGTCCGGTGCGGGATTGCAGTTACGACATGGTCGATCGGCGCTTACCAGATCCTGCGCCGGTCACCAGCGCCACCCCGGGGAATAGAGTCATCCTTGCTATGCTTTGTTGTCTCCTGATGTAAAAAGAGCAGATGTTGAAAGTTCACCTCTAGCTCTGTTTGGGGCAGACGTGTTGAGGCGCCTGATTGGATTGGAAAGATAGTAACAGCTTCGAGAAGCGACAAACTAGATTCATTGCCACCCAAGCAGCCATAAGTCATTGCGGCTGCGTCATAGCATTCGTCGGCCGTACGTTGGCAATCATGTGATCTAATCCACGCTATGATGTAACGACCAGCTTACTCGCCGTAGGCTTCATCTCTATTCTACAATCCAGCCTTTGCCCGGAACCTTTTTCTGCTTGACCTTCTTTGCGGGCAATGGCCAGCCTTGCCCTCCCGTGCTCTCTGCTCTGAGGTATGGGACGACCCAGCATTCCCTGGTCGTTTCGCCATCGGCGCCCGACGGCGCCTTGATCTCCTTGATGGGCTTGCCGTAGCTTATCAACGGTGTTCCCTTGGCCAACCCAGAGAGTTGTCCTCCCGTGACGTCCGTCAACGACTGCATCCTGGTCTTGGGTTTCTTCTCCGGGTCCAGGCCCGAGGGGGTCGCCCGTTGCAGGTATGAGTATACAATGTACTCGGGGCACTCTTGATGGCTCAGGTGAGCCAGCGGCGAGGCTGGATGAATGTACACCAACCCATCGTTTTCAGAGCTGGGGATAGCGTTCAGGGGAATGAGCGGGATATAAGGAACGTCGATTGCCCGGCGGGGCTTCCTGTAATGTTCCGGCGGGTTCGGCGCCATATCCGCCCGGATGGCGACCTGTTCGACGAATCCAGCCGCCATCATCTGCTTCAGGGCGCTCACCTGCTTGGGCGATGGGGGATTCAGCTTCTCCTGGTATTTCAGGTTCGCAAAGGACGGAAAGTTTGCGCGCAGGAGCTCCGTGATCTGCTTGCGCAATTGCTGAATTTCCTGGAGGACCTTGAAGCGGACAAAGTGACTCTCGCACCACTGCTCCGTAGGCTCATGCGCGAATTCGCCAACCACCTGTAGCAGCTTGATGGCATCTGACCGGTCGTCCAAAAAGCAGAAGTTCTTGTGCACTTCGTTGAACATCCGTCTCACGTTGGCTTGGCGGGTTTCAGCCAGGACGTCCGCGTTCGTACGGATGGCTGCGTCGTCCTTTGCTGCTAGCGCCGGCACGGCTTGGTTCTCGGGAAGAAATACTTCAGCCGCCGACAAGCCCGCCACCAGCGCGATGGTGTACGGCAGGCAGTCATGCAAGTGGCCCACTAACAAAATTCGTGCAAAACGAGGCGACAGTGGAAAGACGGACATGGTCTTGCCAATCTGGGTGACCTGCCCCTCCGTCGACAGAGCAGACAAGTATGTGAGCAGCTTCTCGGCCTTCGCCAGGCTGCTTCTGTCTGGCGGTGTGGGGAACGGGAAGTTGACGACGTTTTGGAGATTCATCGCCTTCAACTGCAAGACGACACCCTCGATAGGCATGCGCAGAAGTTCAGGGTCTGCGAAAGCTTGGAAATCTCGCTCATAGACGGCCGACGAGTACAATCTGTAGCAGTGACCAGGCCCTGTTCGTCCGGCACGACCGGATCGCTGGTTGGCGCTGGCCTTGCTAATCCAACCAATGTCGTAGCTCTGCACTCCGCTTAGACGGTCATAATGTCGTTCCTTTGACCTTCCACAGTCAAACACAAAGCGGGTTCCTGGAATCGTCAAACTCGTTTCGGCAACGTTGGTCGCAAGAATAATCTGCCGAGTTCCCTCTGGCGCGGGCTCGAATACCCGCATTTGCTCTCTGGTCGGCAGCAGAGAGTACAGCGGTAGGATTTGCATCTTAAGCGGCGCCTCCTGCTGGTCCTCTTCGATCTGGAATTCCGCCTCGTCCTCATCGTCCGATGGAAAGTCGTCCACCTCCTCGCCAGCGGCGTCATCGACATCGCCAAATTCGATGTCCTCAACCTCGACCGGCGCGTCATTTGCAGAAATCTGCGCCTTTGGCCCCTCTGCAGTATGGGGACCCCCAAAAGCCGCCTTGAGCCGCTTGCTCAACTGTATAATCTCGTTGCGTCCAGTCAAGAAGACCAAAAATCCACCAGGAGGGAGCTTCCGATGGCCTCTGCTGATTTTTCTAAAAGCCTCCTCGACGTAGTCGGGAAAAGTTCGCCGGGAAAAATGAAGCGTTACCGGATGCTGTCGGCCTTCTACTTCCAAAACAGGAGGCGGCGTTGGGAAGAGAGTCGAGTTCATCGTCAAGTCCTCAATCCTCAGCGTTGCGGACATGATGATAAGCTTCAGAGGCTTGAGCGTGGGGTCCTCTTGGGCAAGCTCGGCCCGCAGCTTAATAACACGGCTGAGCATACCAATGAGAATATCTGTGTTGACGCTTCTCTCGTGGGCTTCGTCGATGATTATGGCAGAATATTTGCGCAAAGTAATGTCCTGGGCAATTTCTCGCAGCAAAACGCCATCGGTCATGAACTTGATGCCAGTTTTGGAATCCACCGTGCCCTCGAATCGAATCTGATAGGCGACGGCTCCCGAGTGGTCACCCAGTTCCTCCGCCACTCTCTTCGACATACTTACAGCAGCAACTCGTCGCGGCTGCGTGATGCCGATCATTCCCGGCGTTGGCGAGCCTGGGGAGCCGTAACCAGCCTCGTAGAGGAACTGGGGGACTTGAGTGGTCTTGCCGGAACCTGTGGCACCACAGATGACCACAATGTCGTTATTGTGAATGGCTTCCATGAGTCTCTGCTCTTCGGAGACGACAGGAAGCTTGAGCCGGGCTTCTTGGATTTCCGCCGTCCGGGTCACTGTTACGCTGAATACTTTTCTGTCGGTCCTCGCGGTCGGCTTGAGCTCCATCGGCAGGGGATCTTGCTCAGGGGCTCTGGGCACAAAGTTTTCCGGTTTCGGTATCTCCAAGGCTGCCGCGCTAGTTTCCGTTGGCTTGTATCCAAGCGCTTCATTGCGTTGCTCATGAGCCCAGGCTTTGAAGGCCGAAGACCGCTGAGCTTTCTGTACCCCGTCTTCATCACCCTCGTCCATAGAGTCGTCTGATTCGTCGTCACTGCCATCACTTGACTCTTCGTCAGAGTCTCCTCCAGAGGCTCCGCCGCTGTCATCATCGTTTTCAGACGCGCTCTCTTCTGCACTCGAAGCGTCGCTATCGCTGCCGAATCCACCCCATTCCTCGTAGTCAGATGCGTCGGAAACGGGCTCCACCACCTGCACTGGCTGCAGCTTCGTCTTGACGCCACCTCTCTTCTGTCTCTTCTTGATGACTGGGCGGCCGTCATCGTCGACCTCAAGGGGCCGTTTAAGGCCAGCACCAATCAGTGCAGAGGTACTGCTGGCGGGCTGTACTGGTGCCGAAACAGGAGCACTGGATGACTTTGTGGAGAGCTGATTCAATTTGGCGCCCCCTGCGTGCTCAGCCGCTGAGTCGTTGCTTTCCGCACCATCGTCTTCGTCTTCGTCTTCATCTTTGCTTTCGTCCGCTTCCCTCCTCTTTTCGAAGAGCACATTGTCTGCGTCTTCGTCCTCGATACCCGCCTTCTTCTCTCTCAGTGCTCGTGAAAGCGCCTGCTTCTTGGTCTCGCGACCCTGGCCCAGCGATCTGCTGCTGCTGAACAAGCTGGTGTCGACCTTGGTCGCGGCAAGCTTCGCCAGCAGTTCTCGGTTCTCATCCTTGCGAAGCTTGTTGTCGATGTATTTCTCCAAGCGCTTTGCCTTTTTGCCGCTGACTTTGACTCCGTCCTGACGCAACTCCTCTTTCATGCGAGCCTTCTTCTCCTCTCGCGCCTCCTTGTCGTCTGGCAGGAGTTCCTGGTTGGTGTCCTGGACCTCATGACGGGCGTTTTCCTTCGCTTTTTCACGGGCGAGCACCCTGTGCTTTCGCTGTCGGGGCACGTATTTTGCCATTGTTGGCTGAGATGTAGCGCTTAGCGCATTATGTCCAACTTTGAAATTCTTCTTTCTTATGTTGAGAATCTCATGTTTCAATTTTCAAGATCCCAATGGGTGGATGGTTTAGACCCAGTAGTTTTTGGTTGCGAAAGATTTTGCCCGTTGCGACCGCCAAAATCTGTAGCCTAAGTCGTGCTAGCGCGGAGTGTGGCCTCCGCTACCCTGGACCTCTCTCACCACTGACCTCATTCGTCTCACAACCAAAGCAGCATCGAGTCACGGCCGTCTTTCACATGGCGACTCACGATATTCGCGAGGATGACTTTCCAGTCGCAAGCCGTCATGCCTCGGGGCTCGTCAACGGAGTCGCGACGGAAGTGACCTCGCTGAGTTTTTCAGACAAAATCCTCGTCACGATAAGTCAGGAGGGCAGACTGTCTCAATGGGTACGCCTGATCGGCCTGACAATTTAGTCTGTCTAACCCAGTCCAGGTTCAAGTCCCTTTGACGGGCTCCTCAGCAGGCATGGTCGAGATGACTTTGCCTAGCATGAGCCACGGGCTTCTTCCTTCAACACACTTGACACCTAAAACGTTACTCGGGGGCGGAGGCGACGATCGTGAGACAGTTGGGCAACTATACGCCGCACAGATTGCAAGCCGCCTGTCACTGCAATCTCCCGATGACAGGAGAACGCTTGTGCTCGGTCTTGGGCTGGCCAAGTTGGACACAGAGCGAGAAGCGTTATTTGATCTTTTTGAGCTGGCGCAGAAGGTACTCTAAGCGGGAGGGTAGCTTGCAGGCAGTCTACGCTACAATGTCCCAAGTAGAATAGCCATTCCCAAAATAAAGGGCGGAGGGTACCGCCGCCGGGGCAGCCCGTTGGAATTAGTGCTGGCTGCCGAATGCCGCGGCGTAGCCTTCAGCGTCTTCTCTGTGGGGATGGCTGTGATCGACACCATTGATGACCTCCGCCGAACATGGCTGTAGTAGGTAGCTGGGCCGGGAAGATATCGCCTCTCTACTACTTGATAAGGGCGCCGATGTAGATCAAAGCAATGGGGCCAGAGAAACGTCGACAATTCTGGCGGCAGACAATGGATATATTGGCCTCGTTTCAATGCTGCTCCAGCGTGGCGCAGAAGGGTGCAATCTAATAGCCATTCCCAATGTTTCCCACGAAGAGGCTTGAGAGTCATGTGATGGCGGGCTAATATTTTCTTCCTCCTAACCCTGCTTCCCGGTGCGCTGGCGTCGAATGGCCTGCAGCTATAAGTGTCAAGGCGTTAGCAATGGTAGGGCTGAGTGTTCAGCTAGGAACAGCTTCATCAGAGACACTTTGGCTGGAATTGAAAGATGCTCCTCACGACTCTGAAGTACATGTAGAACGATGCTTATGGCATCACTCCCTTCCTTCAGCATATCCAACAAACAAAACTCGATAGAGACGAGCCAAATCAGCGCCATGTCATCTACGACGCCGCGCAAATGGGTTCACCTCCGGAGGACCACATCCGAACCCTCGCCCGCGCCGAACCCTCGCCCGTCATCCCGTCCCAGTCCGACTTCGGCCTCGACTCGCTCTTTGGGCTGCTTGCCTCCTTCGTGACCGCGCCACTGTACCTTTACGTCTCACTCCGCGACAATTTCTAGGTCTGGGACGGCATTCTCAACGGCCTGCCTGACAGCGCCTTCGTCGGGCCCGCGCTCGACGTCGGCTGCGGGCGCGGCATGGTGCTCCTCAAGACGGCCCAGCGCAAGAAGAAGTTGCTCCTCGCCTCGTTCGAGGGGCAGAGAGAAATCGCACCCGCCTACGGCATCGACATCTTCAGCACGGCCGACCAGAAGGGCAATTCCCCCGAGGCCACCTACAAGAATGTCGCGGCGCTCTGCGTAGTTCCCAACACCATCCTACACACTGCCAGCTTCACGGCGCGCTTCCCCTTTGCCGACGCCGCCTTCGACCTCGTTACGTCCGACCTGGCGCTGCACAATGCGCCTCGCGATGGCCGCCTCGCTGCTGTCAAGGAATGGCGCGCGTGTGTGCACCTGGGGGGAGGATGATCGTCATCGACCTCTACGGTCACTTCAAGGACCACCGCGCGACGCTCGAGGAGCTGGGGTGGGACGGCGTCGAGGTCGCGCAAGTTGGGTTTCGGATGCTTTATGGGGTGTTGCCTTGTCAGATGCTGACGGCGATCGCCCCGGAGCCGGATGCTTGATTTGAACTTGCGCCCGTGTCTCCCTCTGCTTGCTCTGTTTATGATACCCGATACCTCTCATTCGTGACGTTCAATCAACGTTTCGAAGCTAGCAGGTCCACTAACTTCATTTCATACTATGAAGCCGGTTGTTTATGGCCAAGAGTCGGAAAAGCCGCGAAACAAATTACAAGGTACTGATGTATTGCGCTCTCATTAGCTGGGTTACTCCTGATAGACATGCTAAGTAGAGTGTCGCCCTCCAGCCACGTCTCCATGTCCAACGCTGCCATGTCCGCTGTGCGAGTCGTCTTCGGGCGGTGCTGTATGTGACCGTCCCGCCACACCCTGTTAGACCGTCCGTATTGGCATGATGAATCCAGCTAGAAACCAAGGGGATATATACTATACTCCCACTCCACCGGCGGGATTGTCCGCCTCGCCTTCGATGCATCTAGTAATGCCAAGACCCCTGAGGTGCAACTTCACTTCAAGGCGCTCGATGCTTGCGGTCCCTAAATGATTGGTTAGATTACTGTTGATTCGTATCATTTCGCGAGGCAGATACCCACGTGCTTAGTCTCCGGGACAGCTGCTGCAGCTTCTTATCGTTGTCGGCGTCATGGGCTGCCTTCTGAAGCGCAGTCGCACGCTCCTCCTCCTGGTGCTTGACGACCTCCTCGTGGCTGGGCGGCAGTCGCTCGTTCTGCAAATCAACCTTTCGAGCATCTTCAAACGAGCTGATGGCGTTCTTGATACCCTCGGCGCCAAGCATCAACGTGCCGGCGGGCAGCCTGCCGCCAGAAACAGTCTTGAGTTCCGTGACCCTCTCCGACTCCTCTCGCAAAACCTGGAAGACTCGGGACATGCGGCCAATGGCAAGGATCTTGTTCTTAATAGCCCTCCGCTTGAATTCGATCGAGGTTGGATCCTCCATGGTTGTTATGGTCGCAGGTGGGGATTGGGGGGATGTTGATGACGGCGTCTCCTCCTTGAGCTCTTCCTCGGAGCATGTGCTCAGGATAGCAATGAGCATGTCGGTGATCTTCTCGCCAACGAACGGCAGAGACCACGTGAAGACGTCCATGAAGTTGGGAAGCCAGTATGGGTGTGGAGTGCAGTTGAACTGCCTTATGTTCATAACATTGTTCTCGTACTTCAAGACTGCCGCCTTGTTGTTATAGACGTCGAGGTAATTGGGAGCAGAAAAAATGGTCATGACGCTGGGAAAACCCGTGGTTCTCGTCTTTCGATACATGCGGTACCCTGCGTCCTGAGCCTCGTGGGCGCGAATGACGGAGAGGAGATTGTTCTTCTCAAGAAAAGCGCATGCGGCGGGGTACGAGAAGAAGTACGAGCAACCACGCACGTGGTTGTGCAAGAAGTAGTCGCTCGTCTTTTCCTGGCCGAAGTCCTCGAGCGGATCGGCCCAAAGGATATCGCACATGAGGCCTTGCGTAGGGGGTTCCCGGAATCGGTCAATCTGTTGACATGTCAGTAGTCAAGAACTGCACGCCATGTTCGCGATCAAAGAGTGACAAACACTTCTCAGGTCGTCCAGAGTATGCAGCTCTGGGCTGAGCCCGCCGTGGATGCAGAGGAACTGCTTGTTCATGACGGCTGCCAGAGGCAGGCTGCAGAATGACTCCATACAGGCATCGTAGACAACCTCCGAGTACTTGTGCTTGCACTCGAGCTTGAAAGTGAAGTAGTCGGTCAAATGGCGACATTCGTGGTTGCCTCGGAGAAGCCACAGTGTCTTGGGATAGTGAATTTTGAGGCACCACAGATACAGGACGCACTCAATGCTGAAATATCCTCGGTCGACGTAGTCGCCCAGGAAGAGATAGCGCGTCTCGGCTGGATCGCCTCCGACTTCAAAGAGCTTCATCAAGTCGTAATATTGACCGTGGACGTCGCCACAGACGGTGATGGGAGCGTCCATCTCAAGGAGGTTGGGCTCGGCCCGCAGCAGCTCGGTACCGGCCCTGAGAATCCATAGGGCCTGTTCCTCGGTCAGACGGCCCTCACGGTAGAAGTGTTGCTTCAAAAAGTTGATGTCGGGCTTGGTGTGGGTGTCGTCCGTGAAGAACTGCTCGTCGGTGGGCTTGAACATGGCAGGTGCCTGTACGTCTACAGGGGCGCAACAACAGGTCAGTCACGATTTGCTCAAGGCGCTGGCATAGCGAACGTGGGGTCGTTCGACGAACCTTTGCACACTCTCTCCATGGTGCTAACTTGGGTCCCGTCCTCCATGGTGTGGATGGTAAAGTCGATCTCCGGGACCGGCTTCTTCTCCTGAATGGCGCGAATAGCATTGTCTACTTGCTGGGTGCGGCGCACCTCGACGGGCGGGGGGGCCTCGCCATCGTGGTCCATGCTGGGCAAGAGGCAGCGGCTCTTTCGAGGGCGCTGGTCGGGCTGCGTAGACGAAAGGGCCAGGTGGGAGAAGGGGAAACGTCAGTGGCGGTGGGGGGCCGGCGCTGAGCTTGTCGAGGGCGCGAGATGGCGAGAATGGGCTCACGGCCAGCGAGAGGAGCAAATCGTCGTCGTCGCCGTCGTCGTCGATGTCGCAGGCGAGTCGTATGGGCTTCTGGCGCGACGAAGAGTTACAAAACAGGGCTGACACGACGCAGAGGTTTAGGTTGGCGGGCTGGGTGGTGTGTAGAGGAGAGACCAACTGCAACCCCGTAGATATGGTAAGGTAAAGGTAGGTTTATCGGCCGCAGGTTCTAGGTACCTGAGCAGCGCCGCTTTTGGAGGGAGCCTGACCTGAGCCCACTATTCCCTTCCTGGCGTGTGCCCGAAACCATTCCTGAGTGTTGTCACGCGCTGTAGCTGCACAATTCTGCTTCGTGCATAAATTTTGTTACGAGGACTCTACCGTTTCTGACGGCCTTTTAATTACTTCGTTCCTGCTTACGCATCTCCACACTCTCCGCCGTTGGCTAAGAGTACATAACTGTCGTGACACTTTACTTCGTGCTGCTCCGCACCTCTATTCTCTACGCCGTTGATTGTCAAGCTACTGGGCTGGAGGAGTGAGTATTGAAGAGTTGTCTGTTTTGCGATGCGTTCTTACAGCGCTCCGACGTTTGGCTCGTCTGTTGTTCAAGGCAAGAAGAGAAAGCATCGCTTTACGAATCAACTTCTTCCTCATTCGCGAAAGTCATCGTTCCCGAAATTAAGATGGCGCATCAGGCGTGACGAGAAAAACTCCTCAACTCCTCTGCTAAGGCACGTAATGGGTTTTGTAAGGTACGTAATGGGTTTTGTAAACAAAGCTTGGACTGACACAGGAGGATTTAACCAGCTCGAGAGAAGAAAAGAAACTCAAGGCGGAGTGGGGGCTACCCATGGTTACGTACAGAACGCGTTTGCAACAACAAAGCAAACGACGGCGAGTGCTGGGACTGAAACAGGAGGAGTTACGTACAGAACGCGTTTGCAATAACAAAGCAAACGACGGCGAGTGCTTTCAATCGGCGGCGAGCGCTGGGCGCATTTAGTTATGGCAGAGGCTCCATGAGTTCAATATGAAACTACCTATAAATATAGCGGGGAAAGAAGTATTCTCAGCCGGGTTCTGCGAACAAACCGCTTGCTGGGAAAATCAAAACCGATTTTGGCCTTGATCCTCCGTCTGGGCAGGTTCTTTCTGTTCTTGCTTCGTGTCGCTCTGCTCCTTCCACCACCGTTCACTTCCCTCCTACCGTTCTCGCTTTCCGACATAGCTCTGTTTCTCGCAGTATGCTCCCCAAATTGGATACTACGAACGACTTAATAACGATTTGACTAGGTCCAACTGCCCTACGAACATTCGCAGACCGAAATGGAGCTTGATGATAATTCCGATTCCGCGTCTGGTGGTACCGTCCACCAAACGGAGCTGGCCGTCGTAAGCTTCCCTGTTGAAATGCTGCGAACCAATGTCTGACCAATTGAACAGATTCATTCAACCCATAAGAGTCGACGGATTGATCCATCTCTCGACGAAATAAGACTGGAGTCCATCGCGTCACAGAACGATCGAAAATGTCAGGATGAGACTATTCTGGTCCAGGAATTCGCTGGCGTTCAGGGCCTCCTAGAAATGAGAACGATTGCCGAGTACTTCAGCGTTCCCAGGTCCGAACAAGATCTATCGCAATTTCTCAACACAATGGAGTCACGTTTCCCCCCATCTTGTGGCTGGATCTGGCCTTTGACCGACCTTTTCAAGACACATCGCCAGACGGATGTGCTACTCCTACTACTGCACTGTCCCCATAGTCCCCGTGGGCGAGCCGACTCTTCTAAAAAAACACACTTCACTGATCACTTCGTGCATGGGGTAACTGACTGTGAGATCTATAGCCGATATATTCACCTATTCTTAGCTAATCTACTGTCTCTAGGTCTTCGTTCCCATGGGATTCAGTCGTTTGGGGTTGATTTTCGGAAGCAGTGCCGACGGAATGCGAAAGACACACACTGCAAGTCAATCAGTCCCAACGAAATTCTGCGTCTTGCGCTCGCCACCATTATTGAGCTTCGCATCGCCAGCAATGTCTTCGGTATTCACTTTACTGGCGTGATTGGATTCTCGCTAACAATCGTGGGACCTGGGCAAGCCCTCGACAATATAATCGGTCTCGACCCGAGCATTTTTGAGGAGGTTTATCGCATCCCGTGGCACCCAGCTCTACTTGTCGGCGTCGATTTCTCCGACTTCCATCGTACGGTTTCCATGACGATGATGAAACTGCATCTGGTTCCTGCACTCAGATCTGCCATTTCGAAGAACGGTGCAGCCTCAAGTACCGCCCATGATGCAGAGCTTCTCGAGCAGCTTCGCCGAACTTTCGAAAGGTGTGGATCACCTAGAATGAAGCGTGCCTTCAAGCAGCTCCCACATAGTCCTGAGCCTCTCTCCACGGCAGTCAGGCAAGTGGACCCCATGATGGAACGCATCAACGCTTTCAAGGACCTCCTTCGCGCAAAATCGAATGACCCTGGCTTTATGGATTATTTACGGGCCTCTATCCCTCATTTCGAGCCAATCTTTGGACCTGGTACTTTAGCGTATCTTTCACGAAAGTCTGCAGAGCAGAAAAATCGGGCGAAAGAAACGCTACGACAAACCGAGAGCGGATCCGGAGCTGTGGCGGAATCATCTCAATTCGATGAGACATAATAATCGCCAGACAAAGAAGAAATCGGCGATTGATCCTGCTATAGTGCAGAGGGTAGAGAGACGGAACCAGCAAGCCAGGGAGAGTTACAGACGAAGTAGCGAGAGAAAGGCTGCGAAGGCTGCGGAGGATGGAGTATTTTTGCAGAAGCAAACGGGTGAAGGGGAAAATGTGTAAGGGCCGATGGGCGCACGTGAGTTACGTGGTGCCGTGCAAATTGCAAAACTCGAGAGGTTCTTCAGCATCGGTTCATTGGTTGTGTTGCCAGGGACATCGCGCATTTTGGTGATCAGATGAAATCCGACGTAAAATGTAAATGACGTTTGAAAAGTCGAGAACATTGTCGCTCTGGTCCTGTGGCGAACCGAGGGACGAGGAATAGATAAGAACTCGAGCAATCAGAAGCAACAGGCCATTTGGCTGACTCTAATGTGATGGTTGCTATCAAGCTCTGTGTTGTTTGTGTTGTTTTGTGATTGCTCGAGTCCTTATGTATTCCTCGTCCCTCGGTTCGCCACAGGTCCCCAGGTTCGAATTGTGCCTGTATGATTGAGCGGCTGGTCCAATGCCTGCGGACCATGATGAAAGTTCAGTTTCTGGAGGCGGTTGGCATCGAATCTTGCTCCGCCAGACAGAGAGCAAGATCTTTACAAGACTAGCATTCTCGAGTCACAGCTGGCTGCGTTGAGGAACTTGCGCGTCTCCTCTGGAGCCTGCTAATACTCGGCACTGCGTAAATTTTTTAACTCGCGACGCTTCCTTACATTCATGGCATTCTTTCTGTGGTCTTACTGCGGCTCAGCAGGGGTCATCGCATTACGTCGTTCTCCTGCTTCCTTCTGTTCGTGTGCGGGTTCAGAGAAACTTATTACTAGATAGCCGACCTCACGGATAAAGTGGGTTAGTGTCTTTGTACTCTATAGCTACCTACTTACAGGTATATTTTACCTTGCAGGGCTTGGAGGCGCTGTAGTATTAGAATCCCTCTCGAATATATATGTACGAGTAAGCATTTCCAAAGCAAGGTGTCATTGTAGAGTCTATCCACACTACCTTTATAAGTATATTCTAAATCAACTACACTAACCAGAGCATTCGTAGCTTACCTAAGCCGTTTTAGCGTAGGGGTTATCGCGTTTCACTTGTAATGAAAAGGTCCGCAGTTCGATTCTGCGAAACGGCTTTTTTTTGCTCTCGTCTAAGACGCCTTATTGTAATATCAGATGGCCCCCAGTTCAGTCCTGCGTAGGACTTTTTTCCTGAGTCCTACGACTCGTACCTGTACACGGTAGCAAAAGCGGCGACAGAGCTAACCCATCGTGTTCAGCGCCACACGCCCTCGATTAACTCCCTGGACTGGGGTCTGACCCGTTGATATATATGGGTGGCGTCCGGCGAAGACGCGGCCCAATCACCGCCGCTGCCGCAGCGCTTCCCCTCTGTCATACCGAGCGCTCGCAGCCCGTTTGGAGCAAGGGATTAACGATATAAAATAGCCTTATTCCTATATAAGAGAATTGCCTGACGAGGCGGTCTTTAATAACTGAGCTTTGCCCCTATTGTGGGTTTGCTCGCAATTAAGTTCTTCCGGGCGTTAAGCCAATTAGGTGACTACGCCCTTGCGCTCACCTCCACACCCCTCTATTTCATTACAGCTTTCTAGGTACTTACGCGGTTGAGCCATGTTTTTTGACAGGGCTCGTAACAGCTTTAGGTATTAGCCCCCTAATACCTAAAGCTGTTACGAGCCCTGTCAAAAACATGGCTCACCCGCCGTCCCGCGTAGGTAGCCTAGTGGCACTTTCAAGGTGCTACGTAGCCACTGCGCTTTCGCCTATTATTAGCGAAGGATTTAGCTCTGGGCTCCCCCAGGCGCACCTGAGGTATCTTGACAGACGAGGTGCTCTGTGCCGAGGCTCCAAGTGTCAGACCGCCCATCTACTGCAAGCCGTCAATGGCGTCAACATACGCCTCGAATGCCATCTTCAGTCAGCATTCAAGTTGTATTCGCTTCCTCTGCTGATGCAGCGATTGAGCCAGCAGCGGGGTCCAAGATGCAGAGCTGGTATTCAGGGGTCAGTGTGAAGGCCAGGACACGTCCGTGTCCCAGGCAAGCTCAGTATCCCGCCACAATCCCTGCCTAACTCGACTGCCCCACGGCAAACGAGGCCTCCGTCAAAGTGCACGGTGATCCATTCCTGCCTCAATTAGTTCTGGGCCTGTAGGACCGCATCACCAATAGACGGGACGTCTCACGGGTTCATCTGTCTTTATTCTTTGATGGGTATATCAGTCTCTCGCTATCTAATGCCCCGTCTTTGGCCTAGTCTCTCCGTGCCGTGTCGTCTATCGTGAATCCAGCGCCTTTAACAACCAACGTACTCAGTAGTCAGTCTCTCGCGTCTCGACCACAGTCATCTCTGTTCTCGAGTCCATCATGGCAAGCAGTAGCCGCCGTCTACGACCATGTCCAGGCCCGATGTATACGATGCCGCATCGCTCGCCAGGTATAGATACGCGCCCTTGAGCTCGTTGACCCGACCCTCTCGTCTGCGCAGGCCTTGTCAGCTTGCAGTCACTCAATGGCCGCGGGCGCGGAGCACGACTCACCCCATGACAATCCTGTCTTTCCACAGCTTCTTCATCTCGGGCGAAGCAAATTCTGTGATCTCGGTCTGGATGTATCCTGGAGACACCGAGTTGACGCGAGCGAATCCCGTCCACTCAACGGCCAAGCTCTTGCCTGTACAACGGAGAGTCAGCGGTGAGCACTGCAGACATGTTCCATGTATCTCGGGGGCCGCTTACAGAAGTGGATGACGGCCGCCTTGGAACCGTTGTAAACGGCCTGCAGCTGCGGCACGTTGACAATGTGGCCGCTTATGGACGCCGTCGCGATGAAGCTGCCAGCAGTAAAGTTGTCAAGCGGTTTGCCGTCGAGCGTCGTGGCCTCCGTCTTCTGGCGCCTGAAGTGGGCGCCGGCACTCCTTGCGCACCACATGACGCCGTCAACATTGACGGCCATGACTTTCCTTGCTGTCTCCACGGGCCCGTCAATGAAGGCTCCATCCGCCCACGCGATGCCTGAATTGGCGACGAAGACATCAAGGCGACCGTTGAATTCCTCGACAATCTTGTGGATGGCATGATCAACGGCTTCTGCCGAAACCACGTCTACCTGATACGCCTTGCCTATTGTCCAAGGCCTTCATCAATCGCAAATTCAGGTACTGCGCCTTGAGAGGTGAGCTTACACTTGACGCCGTACGTCTTCTCAATGTTTTCAGCTTCGGCCAGAGCCTGCTTGTTGCTGTTGTACCAGATGGCGACGTTCGCGCCCGCCTCTGCATATGCATGGGCTACGGCCAAGCCGATGCCAGCGCCGGCGCCCGAGACGATGGCGGTCCTCCCCTTGAGAGAAAAGAGAGGCAGGACCCGGTCGCCCTTGGGAATGTCCATGTTGTCATGGCGAAACGCGCCGTCCTTCATGTCGGCCATCGTGTCCAAGGTGTAGGTGGGCTGTGGAGCTGTGGAGGGCAAATCGCGGGGAGAGAGGGCGAGCTGTCACGACGTGAAATACGTAAGTAAAGGCTGGTAGAGACAGACTTCAGGATGACTCCAGGGCACGCGACACATCTTATGGCTTCGCAGACGTCTCTCTCACGGAGGTGCGACATTTATTCGCAGCCGTCTCATCGGCCTTTGGGCCATTGATACGTCAATATCCATCCCCCCCGTCCACTCGCCGGGCACCTCCTGGTCGGACGAATGCAGGACGAAACGAGATGTGGAGCGGCGCGCGCCCGCGTTCGCGGTGCTTTTGTGGATGTCCTTGACTCGCGGGGCCTATCAGTCGGCGCCGTTCCTGAGGACTTGGCCGTACGAAGAACCAACGGTGGCTGGGGCCGGGGCTGGCCAACCGCGGGCGACTGTCTCTTGCCAAGGCTCGCCGCTGGAGGATCCGATTCCTATGCCACCCGCATCACTCCTGTCATTGCCAAAATGGGGCGTGAGTGCAAATAGAGATCTGTGTGAGTGCGCATAGTAGAACTCTTGCCAAATGCCTTGTCGACGGCATGATGTAGTTGCGGATAGGTTTTCAAGTACGGAGCGTCCCGCAGCCGGGGTAACGGCGATGGTGGGGTTGTGCGGAGAGCGACTCCGACTCTGTTCTCGGCAGATCCTCACCAAGGCCCGACCATGTTCCAATGTCGCCGCAATCCTAGCTGCGCACCGCATGATTCCAGATTTCATTGCAGACACGAGTACGAGGGCCAAGGTTCTTCCGCAATGTCGTGCTCTGAACCCCTCGTCAGAACTGTCCGCTATGCGCATGTGCCAGTTTAACAGCCCAGGAGTCAGAGCTACCCTACCTTATACCTTATAAGCCTTCAGCCGTAGGATTGTGGCAGCAGCTTCCAGCCGCAACGAGAGAAATGCGAGGGGGGGGAAGAAAAGATAAAAGGCCAGTTGCATGGTTCCGGCGGTTATCAGTTATCAGAATAAGATAGACCAGGAAGATCAATACGCCAAGGAGGGGCAGGGGTACTCGAGCGGCGGACGACCAAGTGGCGGGAGCAGGGCGGCGGCTTGCGGACCGGGTCACTCTCTATTTCTATGAACTGGCAGGCAATATATCACTTTAGCTGCATGTTGGCAGCAATGACTTCTTCGCCGGGGAAATTGGTCGTCTTCCAGCGCGAGATGAAGTCGTCCCTGTTGACTATGTCCAATATTAGCATTGCATCAATGTAGTTCTCGTAAAAGGCCACCATGGGAGTCGCTGGAAGGAAGGCTTACTGTACCCGCCGCAAATGCGCCTCAATCCCTCGAATGCGCTCCTACCGTGCAAGACACGCCAGTTGTCAAAGACTGCGTATGGCCGATTAGCGGTGACACCATCGCCACGTGGAGGTTGGCGACTCACTCAAGACACGACCCGGCTCGAGCTGGAACCAGTACTCATTCTGTTTCCTCCTCAGAATCTGGTCCCAATTTCGCGCAGCGTGGTACCAGTCGTCCACATCAACATCGAGGGGCACGACACCTCGATCGTCGTTGTTCCAGCGAATCCTGTGCAGCATTTTGCCTCGAGATTCGATGACGGGGTAGGCCTTGTCCGGTGCTATCGCGATTCCCTCGTTGCCGCTGGCATGCCAAGGAATTCTGGCCTTGCGAAGGACGTTGAAAGCCTCAGGCGACTCCTTTCGCAGCCGGTGGGCAGCGTAGAAGCCGTCGACCAGGAGTGACTGACCGCCCAGCGCGCCCTCGCTTGACGACTGGTTCGGCGGCGGCGTGTGAGAGAGCATGTGGAATGCCTGCAGACCTGCGGGTTCGGTAAAGTAGGTTGTGTCCGTGTGAGCGGCGAGCGCCAGATTCGTGTAGGCTGTATCCGCCTTGGCGAGGTCCGGGACAAAGTCGTAAAAGCCTCCATAGTGAGTGTGCCGGACTGGTCCAATGCTCTCCAGGAGCTCGTTGGTGGCTTCTGGCGTTTTGGGAGTGTTAGAAACAAAGCAGAAACCATAGACCCGCTATGCCCGTTAGTATCAACACTGATGTACGAGGAAAACAATTGTCACTCACAATCTGGTCTGTGAGAAGCGCCATTCCACTTTTGTCTTTCGTGTTCATCACATCCTCAAAGGCAACTTCTGGTGCACTTTGAGAGATGGAGCTGTTCCAGAGGCGCTTTCCTCTGCACATTGAGTCAGCCATCTCTTATCTCGCGGTGCCTTCTCGCGAACCAGTCTTACACGTCGTTTGACAGCGTCGTGTTCTCGCCACCAGGGAGTGTTGACCGGAGCCAGGCCCAAGTATAGCTGCTTTTGTGCGAGTCCGACCCTGCCGGCCGGCCGTTAGGAGACACGCGCGTGAGATGCGACGCAATTTGACTTACACAAGACTTCGACGCCCTCGCTATTTGGTATGATCTCCTTTGCAGCAATGTTCTGGGGGATCTTGATTGGGGAGGCGACGTCAGCGCCATATCACAAGACACGGTCATTTACCGACGCTTAGATAATACCTCAAACGTGTCAAAGTTTCGTTGCATCGTGTCCTGATTGACGCATTGTTTACAACGGCAGTTGTCCCTGAAGCTGTCTCAGTCACGAGATAACCTGAAGATGGTTCAACCGGGAGGGCATACCGAAGCCAGAGTTTCGATCTGAATCGGCAATTTAGCCATTGCAATTGTGACGCATTCAACTCTACTTACAGTCGAGTTGCAGTCGTCTTTCCATTTTCATCGCTCTGAAGCTTTAGTCCGTGAGAGTCGGCGTCCAAGGTCGTGGCGTAGCACCGCGCTGCACGATGCGCTCGCGGGGCATGCCGCAGGAAACTCGGACCTCGGCGACTGAGAGCTTGTCTGGCAACCAAGCTACTGCAGTTAGCTACAGGAAAATTGATGGGAAACAGGAGATGGCATTACGCTGAAGCTCTAGACGAGGCGCCAAAAAAGAGCGCCATGAAAAATGCCTCTTGCCAGGTACCTTAATTAAGAGAAGCTGTTCTCGTCGTGGGTTGTAAGTGGAACGATGTCGTGCGAGAGAACCAGCGAGGGTCGGAGTACGTACCGGCGATGGCAGGCCGCACGCACGTGAGCCGGTCGCCAGCTAATCCGACGCCACAAGCTAGCTGACGGACCGGACCTGCCCCAACTTTGTTTGGCGCGGCATTCGACTTGCTGGCTCGTGTCCTTTCCACCACAAGTTGCCTCCAGAAACACGTTATGAGTTATCGCTGAAGCTCGCCTCGGTGCTGTGCTGCGGAGCGACACCATTCGCGTCGATCACCCCCCGGCCATGGCAGCGTCTTCCTGCCACAGCAGCTGCAGTCCCATCACAGCGACTCCCGAGCTTCGAACCGCAGACGGGAACTCTGCAGACGTCGCAGCATGAGTCCACAACAGAGGGAGGCTGGAAACTTCTACGAGGACCGAATCGCAGCGCATTGGCAGGCGCACTCGCGACATCATATCTTGGAACGCTGGAGCGAGCCGAGCGTTCTCCTGTCTGCGCTTGCACTGCTGGTCACCGTCTTATTCAAAGTTTACGGCTCTGAGGCAGCCCTCGAGAGCGCTGTTGGCTCACTCGGCACCCTTCTTTGGGACTGCCTCGTCTTTGTCATTCCAGCGCCGCTGCTCTATGCCATCGACGGCTGGCTGACCCCGGAGTCGGCCGCTCGACCCATGCCCGACGCACGCACAAGCACGTACGCCGCCAAGAGTGCCACCATGAGGAGGATTATGGGGCTAGACCGGTCTGGCGGCATGATGGCATCGGTTTTCCAGGCGAGGACCCGAGCCCTGTCCATGACGGGAAGCGTCTTGGGCTTGAAACTCGACAGCCAGAGACCGCCGGGACTTGGTAATCGGGACAATTCGTGCTACCAGAACAGCATTCTCCAAGGCTTGGCTGCCTTGGACTCATTCTCAGACTACCTATCGGCATGTGTGCGAGCCGTCGACACGCGAAGCGTCGACAATGACGTTGCCCGGACGTTGCGCACTCTAATACGGGATTTGAACGACGTATCGAACAACGGAAGGACCATATGGACGCCGAGCTTGCTCAAGTCCATGAGCACATGGACGCAGCAAGATGCGCAAGAATACTACTCGAAAATGCTCGACGACATTGACAGAAGTGTTGCCAGGGCTATCAAGGAGACGCGCCGCCACCAGGGCCTAGAACCAGACTGCGCCAAGGACGAGTCGGCTGCTAGTCAACACAGCGATGACAGCGGCTATCAGAGCTTGTCTTCAACTCCAGATCTATCGGTTACAAAAACACTACGGAATCCATTGGAGGGCTTGCTCGCGCAGCGAGTTGCGTGCGTCCAGTGCGGCTACTCGGAGGGACTTTCCATGATCCCGTTCAATTGCCTAACACTAAGTCTCGGCCTCGACAAGAATCGACATGACCTCTACGAGCGGCTTGACTCCTACAGCAAGGTCGAGACGATTGAGCAAGTGGAATGTCCCAAGTGTACGCTTGTCAAGGCGCAGAGGCTCTTGACGAAGCTAGTAGAAAAGATGCAGGATGGTGGCTCTACCTCTGAGCAGATGGCTGAGCCTCAGCGTAGGCTGCTGGCAGTTGAGACTGCTCTTGAGGAGGATGACTTCAGCGACAAGACGATGGTTGAGGCTTGCAAGATTTCACGCCAGTGCAAAGTCAGCTCGACAAAGACGAAGCAGATTGTCATTGCCCGCCCCTCGCAAAGCCTTGCCATTCACGTCAATCGATCTGTTTTTGATCCAGCAACGTTTGACATGATCAAGAACTCGGCTCCCGTCAGCTTCCCGTTGACTCTGGACCTCGGCCCATGGTGCTTAGGTAGCTCCGAAGCCACGAGGCTGAGCTCTCGTGCCGACAAGCCGTCCGGTGAGGCTGCCGTAGGCGAAGAAAACTGGCAATCAGATCCCACGGCGTCGATGATTGCTGGTGATTTGAGCCCGTCGAGACTGACGGGGCCGATATACGAGCTCAGGGCAGCCGTAACGCACGCCGGAAGACACGAGAACGGTCACTACATTTGTTATCGCAAATACTCCGAACCCGGCACAATTGCTCCCAGGGCGTCAACTGACAGTCAAAAATCCTCCGACTCTTCGATTGCCGATGGCATCGACGACGACGAGGCGGGAAGCGACACAGATCGGGAGAAGCCTTCAGAGGGTGCGAGAAGCGAAAACACGGGCTGGTGGAGGCTCAGCGATCACAACGTCAGCAGGATTGATGAGGAGACGGTTCTCTCGCTGTCACCGGGTGTCTTCATGCTCTTCTACGAATGCGTGGACCCTAGCATGGTGCCGCAGAGCGAGGCTGAGCCCATGGGGTTTGCCGACGATCATGCCTTCCCGAGCCAAGTTGGTGACGAGTCGACTGCCGCAAGTGGCTCCCCTCCCGCAGACATCGATTCGGCTGAGCCACTTTTGAACAGTGCAGGCTGCAACGGGGCATCCGAGACTGCCGAGAGTCGGGGTTTCGGAGTGTCGGATGAGGAACCGAACATGGCTCAAGCGATTGCACTGCCGGACAGCGATGACGAAGGCTTGCTGAGAGCGGGTGTTGCCGAGGCTCATGCAGTGGCGGAGCAATAGAGACTAATGGCCATGACGATGACTTTTGAGACGGAGACGTGATGATCTCTGTGGAAGCGCATAGCGACGGAGTTGGGGCTTGCTTTGACCAAAGGCTGGTAGCATAGAGTATACAATGGAAGCGGATCGAGGATGGCTGAAATGCGTCGGAAACATGGACCAGCAACGCGAAGGCTTTGCATGCGACGAAAGACGACATGTATTTGTAGTCATCTAGGAAGAGTTGCTCCTCAAGTTGGTTATTCAAGGCGCAAAGAATTCATGAGCGGGCCATCCATCACCCGGAGCCAAGCCTAGGATCGTGACATGCATGACTAGCTCTGCCCGTGACGACCTATCGGATTCACGGTCGTCGAGTTATGCTTCAAGAGGCCACGTGTGGCATCCAGAAAGGGGTTGCGCATTGATGCGCCGGTGAGGGATGGGCGCTTACAAGCACCGTTACCTCAAAGCCAGTCTACGACGCGATGCCCCGGCGACAACGCGTCGTCTCTCTCAGACGTGTAATTCGGTACCACCTTGCGTGCCAGACATTGCCCGTAACAAAACACATCCCAGCATGCAGTTGCGAGATTCGTGCGTCGCGCAAATGCCCTGGATCGCTGCTGTGCGAGTCCGAGTAATTTCGATTTGGGCGCCATGAGAACTCGGTATTCGAATCATTGGGGCATTTGCATGTGGTTCCTGCAGGCTCTCCTTCCTTCCCGGGGGCGTCAGTGGGTGCGGCGACGCATGAGGCTTACTCGTAGGTACGGAGCGAACCGCGGGTCCCTGTTCCCGGATGTGCCGCCATTTTGACTTCTAGTTTCTCGTATCACAGGCGCCCGCCCCGCGTCGAAGCCACAAGGGCTACGTACCTTATGGTATGGTGCATGTCACGCCCCATTCCTTGTTGGCCAGCAGCCTCCACCGCATTGAGCACTGACATTGATTGTAAACGGCTGGAAGAGATTGCCTATGCATCGTCGGGCGATGGCCGATGGAGGGGCCGTGGTCCCCCTGCATGCCCTGCCAAGACGGCCACCGATTAGGCGAGGGTGCGTGAGACAGGGGCGCTGCACGCCAAGATTGCGCTCCGGCAAGTGTGCGCTTCTCGTGGGCGTCCATGTCCTTCTTGTTGGTCGCCGCGGGAGCAGCGCGCAGACGGGGTGGTCTTGGATGGAATCAATAGTTAGCCCATGGCGCCGGGGGAAATGGATCGGACTCGTACGGCACAGCAACAAGCGAGTCGACGCGGAACCACGGAGTGACGTCTAGGAGCAGCGTCACTTTTCTTTCGGCCGACTGTTCCTTCGTCCGTCTTCTTTTGCTCCGCAGGTTCCCACCCCCCAGAATAGGCTCGAGGCGATACGAAGCAGCAAGAGATGGGCAAGGCATCTAGAAGCCCAGGCACAGCCGCAGCCGCGGCTTGTCTGGATAGCGCTGGCTCGGCAGCGGAGGAAGGGCCCTGGGCTGATGGATCCCGGCTGCTAGAGCGCTACCTTACGGACCAAGGGGATGGCAGGCAGGCTTGACATTGAGGGGGGGCCTAATAATGACGGGCTGGACTCTGGTCAGCGAGGTCATCAGATGTCGTCGTCTCATCATTTCCGGGCCTCTCTGCTCGCCCTCGTTGGGCCTACGGCTACGCGTACGAATAACTCACGTAAGACCCTCCATGCCAGAGGCCCATGCCATGCCAGAGGCCCATGCCATGCCAGAGGCCCATGCCATGCCAGAGGCCCATGCCATGCCAGAGGCCCATGCCGTGCCAGAGGCCCATGCCATGCCAGCAGTCCCACCACTTGCTGAAGATTCTCGTAGCCCTACTCGTACGGAACCTGCCGGCTGGCCATGCTCGGTTTCAGTGCTCGGTTCCATTCGGGCCCTCGCCGCGAGCAGCGGGACAGAGTGGAAGAGAGAGCTGCGGCCGGCCGTGACCAAGCTTTGCGGCGGTGGCTTGGAGCTAGAAACCTTACCTGCCGCTGGCTAGACCAAGCCCGATTTCCATCCGTCCCATCCCTAGGTAGGTACCCAGCCCAGCCTCGACCGCTCAGCCGCCCTCCCGACTCTACCAGTAAGGTAGGCCTAGCCGGTTCGTAATTAGGGACCCGACCAAGCACAGCCAGCAGCGTTCTACTAGGGGCCGTTGCTACATGAAAAGGGGTCCCCGTTTAAATACACCCGTCTCCCAAGCTCGCGCGCGTCACAAGCCCCCAGTCGAACGTCGTCCCAACTGTCGCGACCTCTTTGCTTTGCTTTTACTTTCGCCGTTTTTGCTTGCGTATTAGCTGGCCCTCCAGCATCCCTCCGTCGAGCGACCGCACCGCCAGCAACTCCGATCCTGTCGAGTCCCTCGCTTTTTTTGCTGCGCGTGCAACGCATGGCGGCTCGTCGCGCTCGTTTGCTTTACTGATTCAATTCGCGGGTCCGTGGGCTGCCTCGATCGACAAGCGGCATCATGTCGCTGACGACGTCCTCGTCGTCGTCGTCCGCCACGTCCGTGCCCGCGACGGCGTATGGGCTCGAGGACGAGGAGGCTGCCGTTATGCGCAAGGGACACTTGCCCCCGAGCTGCAGGGGGCTGCATCCGGCCCTTCATATATGGTGCGTTGACCCTCTGCCATCAGAGGCCACGGTGGTGGTGGTGATGGGCGGCGATCAACCCCCGAGGCAAGCGTGTTGGCTAATTCGTCATGACAGCAATTGGATCTTCTTTTCAAATGTGACTATTTTGTTCAATAAATGGATAATAGACTCTGCTGGTTTTAGTAAGGAATACCTTCCCCGGCATGTCGGTTTTTTTATCTAGAACGGACGCTGACCACTCCATCGCAGGATACCGTACGTGTTACACCGCGATCTCTCGAACCCAACCCTCAGCACCACCACATCCGACCCAGTGAACCGTTCAACTGACCTCCATAGCCATCCTCCTCACCTGCTGGCATCTCGTCTTCGCCACCCTCGCGACGCAGCTCCTCGCCCGCACCACCACCCTCCTCGACTCGCGCCACAAGCTCCCCATCACGCCGCGCCTCTACGTCCGCACCATCTGCCCCATTGGCCTCCTCTACTCGGGCTCCCTCGTCTGCTCCAACCTCGTCTACCTCTACCTTTCCGTCGCCTTCATCCAGATGCTCAAGTCCGCCGCCCCAGTCGCCGTGCTCTTCACCTCGTGGGCCTGGCGCGTTGCCGACCCCAGCCTCGGCGCCCTGCTCAACATCCTCGTCATCGTCGCCGGCGTCGCCCTCGCCTCCTTTGGCGAGATTCACTTCTCCATCATTGGCTTCCTCTATCAGATCGGCGGCATCGCCTTCGAGGCCGTTCGTGTCGTCATGATACAAGTCATGCTCAGCGGCGAGGGCCTTAAGATGGATCCACTCGTCGGCTTGTACTACTACGCCCCCGTCTGCGCCGTCATGAACGTCCTCGTCGCTCTGCCCAGCGAGGTCCCACGCTTCCAGTGGGCTGACCTGACAAACGTCGGCTTCGGCATGCTCTTCCTCAACGCCGGTGTGGCCTTTTTGCTCAACATCGCCAGCGTCTTCCTGGTCAGTTGCGCCGTCTCCCTCACCGTCCTAGCGCCCGTATCCTACTAACAGTCTGCTGTACAGATCGGCAAGACATCCGGCCTCGTCATGACCCTGACAGGCATCTTCAAAAACATACTCCTCATCATCGTCTCCATCATCATCTGGCGCACCAAAATCACTCTTCTCCAGGGCATTGGCTATTCCATCGCCCTGGCCGGCCTCACCTACTACTCCGTCGGCTACGACCAGCTCGCCCGCGCCGGCTCCATCGCCCTTGCCTGGTCCGCGGGCGTCCTCGCGCCCGCTTCCTCCGGCGGTCGCTCCGCGTCTGCCCTTAACACGCGCAGGCTCTTCCTCGTCGCCGGCTTCGCCATCAGCGGCCTCTTCATCGTTGTCATGGCCCTACGGCACTACGATCCAAAAGCCCAAAGAAGCGCCTTTTCGCTGGCTGCCATTTTCGGCACCGAATGACGACTTAATGCACAATATAATAGAACAAACACGATTCATCAAGTCTCGTGAGTCAGCTTTTTCAGCGTGCTAGTATTCTGATACGTCCGTAGCCGGCTTGTAGATGCTGCAATCAAAGCCTGATAAAGAGCTGGTTGTACAAATGTCCATTATTTGTTACACATAAGGCAAAGGGCAAATCAAATCCGGGTATCATGAATCATAAAACCCATTCCCTGCGCCATCCTTCAGCATCTAGTTCAACGTCTCCTCATCGGCGGCTGCGGCTTCGACGGCGGCTGCGGCTTCGACGGCGGCTGCGGCTGCGATGGCGACGGTCTCGGCGAGGTGACAAGCTGCGATCTCGCCTGCTTCGTCCATCCCGCTCCCGCTCCTTGTCCCTATCTCGATCTCTGTCCCCGCCCCGGCTCCGGTCTCGTTCTCTGTCGCGCTCGCGCTCGCGCTCGCGATCTCTCCGTTCCCGACTCCTTTCTCGTTCCCGGTCTCGGATTCTGTCTCGGTCCCGGTCCCGGTCTGGCTCACGGAGCCTGGCCCTATCACGGCTGCGAGATCGACTTCTCCGTCGGTCATCGCGAACTTGAGAGCATACGGGTTAGCTTCTCGCTAAGTAGCCATTATCAGTGAAAGGCAGTTGTCTTACCAGTTGCTCTGTCGTCCACTCCGGGTATCGGCAGGCCTTTCTCTCTTGCGTCCTTCTGAGCAGCCAAGTAGGCTTTGGCCTCCTTCTCCCGCTTCTTGACTTCCTCACGCTTCCACTCCTCCAGTTCGTCCCGGATAGCCGATGCAGTTCGGACCACTGACTTGCCAGCTCGCGATCGTGAGCGGCTTCGTCGACCTCTGTCCCTATCCCGGTCACGCTCCTTGTCGCGATCTTTGTCCCCGTCCTTGTCCCGCTCTCGCTCCTTGTCGCGAACACGGTCTCGGCTACGTCGACGCGCCGGCGAACGAGCCGCCTCCCTAGGATCGTAGTGGTCACCAACGCCTCGGCGGCTGTCTCGAGATCTGCTGCGGTCTCTCCTCGCTCGGGAACGGCTTCGATCGTGCCTGACAGAGCGGTGACGCGAGCGAGATCGGTCTTTGTCGCGGCTACGCTCTCTCCGATCTCGGGAGCGGCTGCGATTTCTTCCTTCTCGAGATCGGCTTCGATCGCGACGATGATGTCTAATAGGAGAACGGCTCCGGTCACGCCTCCTTGATCGGCTCCGTCTAGGGCGGTCATGCCTTGTTCGAGAACGACTTCGATCGCGTCGGTCGTCCCTCCTTTGTCGAGAGCGGCTCCTGTCCCGCCTCAGCTTGGAGCGACTCCTATCGCGCCTATCTCTGTCATGAGATCGGCTACCATCTCTCCTCGGTGACTGGGACCGCCGATCACGGAGGCGCCGGTCGTCGGACTCTCGATTCCGACTATGTTCCCTCACCCTGTCCCTGTCCCTGTCACGGATTCGTGAAGGACTCCTAGTGCGTCTCTTGTCTTCCCTCCCAGCGGCCACTTGGATATCGGCAGGGGTCCGCGACTTCCTGCGATCAGTCCTGGCGGCCGCCTCACTGGCCTTGCGAGGATCCGGCACTTTTGGAGAGTCTCTTCGAATAGGATTGATAGCTGAGGTGGGACCAGCTCTCCGCGGCGGTGGTATCAGAGCAGAGTCCACCTCCAATTCTGGTTGCGCGTGAGCAGCCTTACTACTCTCGCGCAGCAGATCAGCCAGGGCCTCCTGTTCCAGCCTCTCGTTGTCTTCTTTCGAAAGCGCCTCCTTGAGCTCCGCTGACATGGCCTCGTTGTCTTTGGAACGGTCCTCGCGTTCGCGGTCTCGCGTTCGCTCTCGATCTCTGTCTCTGTCACGCTCTCGGTCTCGGTCTCGGTCTCTGTTGCGGCGATCTTGCTCCTTGTGCCTCTCTTGACGTTCCTTGTCGCGTTGCTTCTCTCGGTCCTCTCTCTCCTGCTCTCTCTTCCTTCGTCGTTCGTCGCGTTCCTCCTGCCTCCTAAGCTCGGCTTTTTCGCGTTCTTTTTCCACTTTCCGAAGTTCTTCCTTGGCAATCCGCCGCTTTTCTTCTTCAATAGCGGCTTCCTTCTGCCTCAATTCCTCTCGAACTCTCTCGCGCTCAGCTTTTCTTGCCTCGGTGGCAGCGGCATATTCCTCGTCCGTCTTCGAACCACATATGCGTTCAGCTTCGGCTTGGTCCTCGCCAATCTCTGCACGACGGCTTTCGCGAATGCGTTCTTCGATGGCGCCAACATCAATCAGTTGACCAATGACGTCTTCAGCCTTTTGATAGACGCCAGACCGCTCCAAAGCTCCATCAATGAGTGCCGCAGCCTTACGACGGTCCAGTGTCAGAAGCTGTTGCGGGTTGCGCTCCACTTCCTGTTCTGCTACCTCGAGGATGGCCTTCTTGACTTGAGCCTCGTAGTCCTAGTCCCAGTAAGCATCACGAGCTGTTCAGTGCAATGGAGCGATCGCAACGTACACTGGCCTCGAATTTATCCCACACTTGCTTGCGAATCGAGTCGTAGGCGCCTTCTTTCTTGAAGCTGTGCGCAAGCGACTCGATGGCCGCTCGAGTTGCCGAGGGCAAAGGAAGATCCGAGGCCTTGAACTTGCGCGCAGTAGGAAGCTGAGATGCCGCATCGGCAGCCTCACTAGGCTGCGCTGCAGAAGTTGCCATGCTTGTCGTCTCGCCTGGCGCAGCGCAAGCCACGGACGTAGTGGCCGCTGGATGGGCGAGCGTGTGCGGATGGCATGCGCAAGGCTCTACACGGGCAAGTCAGGCGACAGGAACTCACAACGCCGACCTGCGCAAAGGAGAGGGGGGGCAGGCAAACGCCTGTTGAGTCGTATGCAGTAACGCGTTGGTAGGTGTTGGAAGGGTGGTTGGTTCCACGATGCGCCAACTCAGATGGAGAGGTGAAGGACATCAACACACGTGACTGTCCTTCACCACCTCCCGTGGCGCAAGCACCTACCCTATAACTCAGACCTCCAACGGCCTCAATACCAACGGCAATAAAATCGTGCCACCATTATTGATAAATGAGGCGCTTTGTCTGGCGTAATTGAAAGGTGGTTATGACTGTAAGTTTTTCATTAAGGCCTCAAATCTTCAGTATGGCAGTGAGAATCTTAAAGACGATGTAGTCCGACGAAAAGACCAGAGTGACCACAGCACAGACTTTGGATTTAAGAGCGTATCGACCGTCCTAATCACGTAGCTGCTCACAAATACCTGGATGCAATTCGTCCATGCAGTTGTTGGCACCACAATAATATACAGCGAATCCAGTTCAGAATATTGTACATTAAGAAATTGCATCTGTTTTGTTCTAGACAAATCACCAAAATGGATATCATGCCCGCCCGTCATCATAATCATAGGGGAGAGGTCCCAATCCGTAACGCCGTGCGGAAGAATGCACCACCCCCGCCGAGAATACAAGCTCCATCCTAGAACTCGCCCTCGCCGCCATTGCCAACGACGCTTGCTGTCCAGAGGCCGACGAGACCCCACCAGTTGACCTTCCACCCTCTCCAGAGACCTTCCAGTCCTTGGCCTCTCAGGCGCGTTGGCTGAAGAGACTTGGCCTTTGCCTTGCCCTTCTTCGCTGCTGTCGATTTCGCAGCAGTCTCTCGTGTTCCCTCTTCCGAAGTAATGTGATACATGGTGCCGAACACGCCGTTATAGCGGCCGATGGGGACGACGGTCTCCATCATCTGTTCCTTGCCGCCAAGAGCGCGGACGTAATGCTGCCCGGAAAGGACAGCCATCTGGCCGCGGCGCAAAACGGTTTCGATGGGTAGTTTGATAAGAATGGCCGCTGATGAAGCAAAGAACTTTGTCACAGAAAAGGTCATAGGCGAGGCTTGGCTGTCAATCATAAATCGGGTTCGAAGGACGAGCGGCGTCGACAGAGTTATGAGCGGGTGTATAAGAGAGTTCAGAATTGTTGGGAGTGCGATTGAGGAAGGGCACAGATAGGACGGAAGTGCTCGAAGAGACGCAAGTGTTCGACGCTGTCCTTTGGAATTGGGCGTCATGATGAGCCTGGGACTGTTAGCTTTACCACAGTCAAGAAAGCAATGCCAAAAGTTCCTACCTTGTGCGCACGAGATCCAGCGGCGAGAGAAGCAGCCCAGTTGCTACCGCCGCAGATCCCGCAACGAAAAGCGATACCCAGGGATACGGAGACGCAATGTCTATGAGACGGTCAATGTCTTCCCTAACGCCCAGGTCCGGAACGTTGAAGACGGCACTGAAGAAACTTCTTGACCAATTCTCGAGCAAAGATTGCAGCACCGTATAAAGAAATGTGGCATTGGAGCCTTTCCATACACCCCACGCGCCGTCTCGCTGCCAGAGCTGTCCAATCACGTCAAGCACAGAGTCCGGCCGGCGAATGTTCAGGTAGTGTTCCAGAATCGCAGGCTTCTTCGGCGACGGCACGGGGGACAATGCGTCGCGCCTGTTGCTGTTTCTGTTGCCGTATGAAGGTGTCGGAGTACCGGGAACATTTGATGTAAAGTACGCTGGCTCGTCTCCCTCTGAATCGGAATCCTGGTATTGGGTTAACGCTGCATGTAGAAGAGGAGCGAGACACGGGCAAATATACATCGTACAAAGACAAGCCACCTTGGGCCGACGACGCCTGCTTTTTCGCGGCATTCGCTTCCGAAGGCGAGGCCAGTGCGGCAGTCTCGTCCTGGTCTCTGGCCTGCAAGATCGTCTTTGCCACCTCGAATGGCTGGGCCATCAGCACCGACGTGTATTGCCATATCAGTTCATTCACCAGCTCCTTGGCACTCTGAACCATGGACGGCGACGAATCATTTAGGTAGTCCTTGTAGTCCAGGTCGGCGAGCACGTCCCGTGCCTTGGACGCGTATCGCGCGCTGCTCGTCGCATTTCGTCCCGAAAAGAGATTCGTGCCGCCAGTCGACGTAGGCTCCACCGCCTCGCCGATGGTTGGGGGTATATAGTACGGCCTCAAGGGGTTGACTCCCTCTCTGTGCGTCGCCATGGTGGATGTTGCAAATGTGCGTGCATCTGCAATGCGATGGTTGTCGACTCGCTGGGGAGCTTGGGTCTCGAAATGAAATCATCAGACAAGGGAGCTCGTCGGATGTCGGAGTTAGGACGGCCCACGGCAAATGGATTTCCCGACGAATAACCACTTATCGCGGCTGCATTTCCAAGCCTTTTTCTGGCTCGGAATTGCGAGGAATAGCCCGCACCCACCCGGCCGGTAAATATTCCCGGCGATGCGCTGAGAGCCCAGTCGCTTCATAGGGTTTCTCTGACTTTGTCGTGGTGGTTTCTACTCTTGCGACGTCGCGATCGAACCGAGTTGGCACTGCGACGACTAGGTCTCGATCCTCCCTACCCGACACTCGAGTCACGACCTACAGCCTCTCATCCATGTCCGCCCCGAGAACAGTCATGGCTGGCTTGGCCAGCCTGCCAGCCGCTGCCTGCCGAAGGATACAGCCGGGCCGAATGCAATTGCACACGGCGTTTGCCATGTCAGAATACGCGGCGCAACGCCCGTCGACAATTACACCTCGGGTAGCGCCGTGGACAACGGCGATATCCCATCGCAGCTTCACGACGACGACGCCAAGGCGGCATGGGCACATCGAGCCGCCAAAACCAGGCGAAGAGTGAGTCGTGCCACCGCTCTATACATACGCAACCATGTCACTGATTGAGGAACGCAGGCTCTACGTCACCTTCATCGAGAAAGACGGCCAGGAGCACAAGTTCGCAGTCTCCGCGGGTGACAACCTGCTGGACATTGCGCAGGCGAACGACCTTGAAATGGAGGGCGCGTGCGGCGGGTCATGCGCGTGCTCGACGTGCCATGTCATCGTCATGGATGAGGAGCACTACGACAAGATGCCTGAGCCCGAGGACGACGAGAACGACATGCTGGACCTGGCATTTGGGCTGACAGAGACGAGCCGTCTGGGGTGCCAGGTAAAGATGAGCAAGGAACTCGACGGCCTAGTCGTCAAGCTGCCCTCGATGACGAGGAATCTGCAAGCGAGCGACTTCCAATAACCTTGCCCGGAGACTCATGGGAGGTTTGCGTCTCGTGCTCGCGAGGCGCCATGTTCAACCATCTAAAACTTGTACAATAGTATATGCGCATAGAATAGGCGAGAAAAGTGTACAGTCGCTTGAGAGGAGGAAGGACTTTGGGGGTATCTTGCTTATATTTCCGGGTGATGAGTCCTTGAATGATACCTCATCTCACTCCTCTTAGATGAAAGTTGCGCCGACCGTCTCATTTAGGCCTCCTCCAGGCCGCCCTTCTTCAAACCACCTCCTCCCGAGGCAATGAGCTCGAGAAAGCCCTTTTTGCTGAGCTCATTGACCTTTTCCTCCCGGCGATTCATACCGATGACACCGTCCTTCTTTGCGTTCCTTTCAGCCTCCGTCGCCGTGACTTGCGCCGCTCTCACTGCATTGAACAGCTTGACGACACCCCTTTGCGCCACCTTTCGCAGTGCTTTTTCTGTGGCCAAGATATCGGCTGTGGTTCCCTCAGGTTCTCCGGTGGTCTCGTCGTTTGTCGCGAGCAGAACGTCCTGAACACGGCCCTTCTCCAGCGCCCTTCTCTTCTGCTCCTTGAGTTGCCGCTTAGCCTTTGATTCCAGAGCGCTATCCACGGCTGCCTTGGAAGATCTGTGCGCTTCGACGCTTCGGGCCAGAACAGGGTCGGATCGTTTTGAGGTTGACAATTTGGTGGACAAGATCTTGGAAAGAGAGGTTGCGAACGCGCTGGGGTCGTTTCTTTTTGACTTTTGCTTGCCTGCAGCTGAATCCGAATCCAGGTCATATTCGTCGACATTCTCGTCGTCGTCGTCATCGTCATCATCCTCATCGTCGTTGTCGGAGTCTGCTTCGGGCGCAGCAGGAGCTTCTGCGCGCTTCGCCTTCGTCTTGGTTTTGGCGGATTTCTTCAATTTGGGCTGGTCATCCTCAGAGCTGGACGCATCCTCATCGTCGGCGCCAGCGACATCGTCGACCTTGGCATTGTGAATGTCGTCGTCCGAGTCCAGCAAGTTGACTGCGTCGAAGGCCTTGTCGTCTTCGTTCTCGGATTCGCTGTGGTATTGGTGCATTCGCCTTTGCTTCTTTGTTGGGCGCTGTAACCTGCCATCAATTGAGCGTTTCTTATTGGCGTGTCCAGCCATTGTGTCGGTTGTTATCTCTGTTGGAGGAGTGTTTCTGGCGGTGGACGTGTGTGACGGAGCTTTGGAAGAATTCATGGGATTCTGCCAGGCAATTTTTCTAGGTAGAGGGGCCAAGCCAAGGCGGTGTGGGGCTGGCTCTACCTACAGGCGCCTTTCTGCACCCCTAGCACTTGAAACCTGAGTGAGCGACAGTAAACGATGGGCCATGAGTCGGGTCACAGTCGACAGCGATGTATAGAGTCTTTGAAGACAGTGTGTTGCATCTCCAGCACTCTTTCTGATACGAAACTTAAGCCAAGAAAAAACAGCCAATTGATGGTACGAATCCTTCGGCGACCTATGGTTCGGGTCGTCTGCTCAAGTATTGAAGCACCAAAGGTTGTTATGAAGGTCATTGACTATATGTCAGACTTCGCGATAAGTCAGCAGTTGTATGTTTCGACATGGACCGAAGTAAAATCTTGGCAGGAGAAAGGACGACTTGCAACGAGCAACCGCTGGGAATGACATGTCAGGACCAGCCGCATCCATGTCGCGAATTGCTCGAAAGAATGATGATACTGGTCTCACAGCCACGTGAGTGCAAATACGGCATGGCGAACGCAAATTGTCTTCATATGCCTCTAAAAACAGCTACCCGCCGCCCATTGCAATTGAAATCAACATTTACTTGAGAGGGTTTGTCCGGCCCAAGAGGTATCAACACGACTTGGGGCTACCAGACCATTACGCCTTGTATACGACCACGACGTAGCGAAGTCCAATCTCTTGCACTAGGCCAGCCCAATTCTCTCCCAGAAAGATTCGCCCGAGCTGAAGCCTTGTGCAATCGGAGGTTGCACAAGCAGCGTGCTCCACTTCTCCTTGCCGTCAATGTAGAGCCGATACTGAAGAGTGCTTTCTCCAGCAATATTCTCAATGGTGAAGGACCCAAACTTTGATGAGCCGGATGGAATATAGCTGAAGGAATTTGTGTTAGCAAGCTGTCTTCGGAAGAGACTAAAATACGCATCATGCTTACTGTAACTTAACATCCTCGCCATCTCTTTGCTTGTACGAGGGGATGGGAGACGCAAACTGGTTCAGAGGGCTCGTAGAGAACTCGAAAGCAGTGGCCGACTCCGGCCATCGAGACTCGGGCGGCGGTGGGAACTTCGTAGCAGCAAACTCATGTCGATCGCCGGACAGGACAACGACTGTGGTGCCTCGCGCACCGGCAAGCCACATGGCCTCGAGAATCTTCCTCCGTTCCACCAGGAAGCCGCCCCAGGTGTCCTTGACGTTGACTGGCCAATTCTTTGTAAAGGGCACGGAGGAAGCGACAAACTTCCATTTGACCCCCTTGGGCTCGGGTCGTGCCAGCCAAGCGAGGAAGTCCGCCAACTGCTCCTTGCCCAGCATCGTCTTTTCCGACTGCTCAAACGGCTCGTTGTTGCTCGACCGGTAAGTGCGTGTATCCAGCATGAAGAAGCTGGCAGGGCCCTGGACAAACTCAAACCAGGTGGCTCCGGCACGCTGCTGGCTCCTGCTCCCGGCCGCCAGAGCTCTGGGAGGGTTGATGTCGGCCTGATAGATACGCCAAGGATCAACAGCTGCCTGGTAGACTCCGGTGGTGTTGGAAGACCAGTCGTTGGCGATTTCGTGGTCGTCCAAGACATGAATCCAGCTCAGGTTTTGGCCGACAGGGGGCCAGTCCGGTGAAGCGTAGACTTGACGATACTGCATCCGATACTCTTCAGCCGACTTGCCGAATCGCTCAGGGACGTCGACATAGATGAAGTCTCCAAGGAATAGCATGAACTGAGCCCCGAGGTCTGGAAGCTTCTTCGCCAAATGGCGTAGACCTGGGATAGCCAACGCATGATCCACGGGGTTGTACGGAAAGCGAGGCAATATGCACGAGGTAGAGAGAAAAGTGAACTTTCCATCATTATACTTGGGCGCGACGCCAGGCTTTGGCGGAGCGAGGAACTCTCCACTGTGGTTGTTTGAAGTTCTCCATTCGTACCAGCGTTGTTCAGAGTGTCTCAAAGGAGCCAGAATCAAGGCGGTAAAGTCTGTTTCATTGGTAGTCCATCTCGTTCCACCTGCAGTCTGCCATAGCGGATTGTCAAAGGGCGCCTGAGGATCCTTGATGCGGACTTCAAGGGTCACCGGCATCCTGGCTTGATCAGGCTCTCGGATCAAGAACCTGGCATCCGTGGGAGAGACGTGTCCAAGGCGAACGAATGACAAGTCATCGGACGGATAGTACCATCTTGCCCGATACAAAGCGTCACCAGTCAGCCCTACAAGGAGCAAGTTGATGATGAAGGTCACTGTGGAAAGCTTCGGGCGTCTGGCGCTCGGGATCCCGTAGAGTAGTATCTTCCACGGTTGGACTGGCTTTTCTTCGAGCAGAATCGTCTCTTCGACGTTGATCTCCTCGGCAACGACTTCTGGCTGTTGGTCGACAGCGACCTCGTTGTTCGCTAGAGACTGTGTCTCCGGAGTAACCGTGGTTTCTCTGACGCTGATATCGACCTCATCGTCGACGACTTCAAGCGGAGGCTCAGTGAAATAGCTTGCCAGGAACGCCGGGACGTATATCGCGAAGAGGGCGAATGTGACCGAAGAGAAATGCGCCTGTGAGTTTTAGAGGAGAGCCAATGATGGCACGGCAGGTGAGCAAGAGGCTTACGGGAAACTGCAAGCGCATTAGTAACGCGAAGATATTGAAAATAAGGAAAGGGAGCTGCGCACGAGTCTGAAGAAAACAATGGCAGATATTCTCAAGGCGATCGAGGCCGTCTTGGCGACGGTGGTTTGGATCGCCATCGCGAGCTGCGACCGTGCTTTCTAGCTACGGTAGTGGTAGCGGCTGTCCTTGTGGTCCAAAACCGTGGAATTGAAACAGCTGATTGAAAAAAGAACCTCAGCTGGTTCGAGGAGTGTCTAAGAAGATGGAACGGGCCGCGACATCACCATGACGGAGGATGAAGAGCAGGTAAGCAGCTCGCCGTAAACAGAGGTTTGGAGCTACCGACGTCACCACTGCAACGAACGGGTCGCGGCGTCGGCCAGCTGTGGGGGCTGTGGCTTGACCTCTGGCAGCTTCAGGGGTCGGTGCCGGCAAAATTCCGAGCCGAAGCTCGTCGTGGCCCCTTTGCTGCATTTGACACCACCGCATTAAGGACACCACCGCAGCGACACACTGTCCTGACATTGCTCCATCACGCGACATACACCACCGCGCGACACAATGAGACTGTCGACGATAGCCGCGGGCGTCATCGGCTGCATGGTTACCGATGTCGCGGCCACGGCATTGACGTACAAGCTGTCGGCCAACGAAAAGGCCTGCTTCTACACGGACACCAAGAAGGACAATGAGAAGATTGCCTTTTACTTTGCCGTGGGTGGCCTGGTGCATGGATTCTGGGACGCGCGCGAGGCTGATCCTACTGCTACAGGTTCAATCCGGCGGCTCGTTTGACGTCGATTATATTGTCGAGGGACCCGGCGGCAAGGTCATCCTGCAGGGCGAAAAGGAGCGCCAGGGCGACTTTGTCTTCACGGCGCAGCAGACGGGCGAGTACTCGTTCTGCTTCGACAACGAGATGAGCACCTTTGCCGAGAAGTTTGTCGACTTCGAGATCGCCGTGAGCTGCTCCTCTGAGACGGCAATGGATGGCATGTTTGGCTAATCGCGTCGACAGGTCGAGAACGAGTCGCGCACCGCCCAGCTGCCCTCCAAGCAGGGCACCTCGCCCGAGCAGACTTCCGTCCTGGAAGAGTCCATCTTCAAAATATCTGGCCAGCTCTCTACCATCTCGCGCAACCAGAAGCACTTCCGGACCCGCGAGAACCGAAACTTTAGCACCGTCAACAGCACGGAGAAGCGCATTGTCAACTTCAGCATGATCCAGATTGGCCTCATCATCTGCATGGGAGCTCTACAGGTGTTTGTGGTCCGATTCTTCTTCCAGGTAAGCGTCTTTCGTTCACAGAGTCGCAAACGTTTCGTGTTGCTCATTCTTTGCTGCAGGGCGCACGCAAGGGCTACGTATAAACAAATCTTTGGGCGCTTGGCTAGGACATTTCGAGGCGCTGGTTGATAAAAAAGGAGGGGACATGGTTACGGCATGTACAATAATTCGGAGCACGGGGCATTGACGTTGATCATGCAATGTGGTCGCGGATGGGCGAGATATTTGATGATTCAATGAATGTTGCAAACCGATCGGCCTAATGCAGATTTGCAGCGGCCGGACGTACAATAACTTGTTTGCACAGCTTCTGCGGAATAAACGGACCATAGACGTCTTCGTGTTGAAGCTGCGGCAGCATTTCGAATGCATGTGATTGGAGCGACGCGATTCGATTCGCGACGTGCACTGCAAGCACGATGGTTGGTGCAGCCTAGTCACAGCAGGCTAAGCCACATCTGGTGCGCCACACTTGAAATATTTCCCACTTGGCCGTTCTTCACTCGCAGCCTCCTTCACCAACCCCCGTCACATCACTTCGCGCACACGCAACATGGCTTCGATTGCCGCGTCTCTCCAGGCGTCGCTTCCCAAGCCGAAATACACGGGCGAGGATGAGGAGGCCTCGGCTCGGTCGCAGCAGCGCGGCCCGCGTATCGTCGGCGCGGGACACCTCGACGAGACGCAAGTCGTTCTGAAGCGAGCCGGCCCTCCACCCTACGGCCAGCGCTCGGGCTGGCGACCGCGATCGCAGGAAGATTTTGGCGATGGAGGAGCCTTTCCTGAGATCCCCGTTGCCCAGTACCCCTTGGACATGGGCAAGAAGAACTCGACGACGAGCAACGCCCTGGCCATTCAGGTCGATGCTGAGGGCAAAGTGAAGTACGATGCCATCGCACGACGAGGGCATGGCGACGGCCGAATAATACACACCTCATTCAAGGACCTCATACCGCTGAGACAACGCGCAGATGCCGGAGAGATTGATCTGTCGCGGCCTGACAGGGACTCCGTGGCGGCAACGACCGAGAAGACGAAGAATGCTCTCGCAGCGCTCGTCAGCGGAGCTGTCGCTGCACAGAAGCCCAAAAATGTCAACGTGGGGAACCGAAGGGATCCCACATTTGTGCGGTATACGCCAGCAAGTCAGATGGGAGACAACTCAAAGAAGCAGGACCGCATCATGAAGATTGTGGAGCGACAACGAGACCCGATGGAACCACCCAAATTCAAGCACAAGAAGATTCCCCGAGGTCCCGGAAGTCCTCCTCCGCCAGTCCTAAGGTCGCCTCCTCGGAAATTAAAACCGGAAGACCATGAGATGTGGCGTATCCCCCCCAGTATAAGCAATTGGAAAAATCCGAAAGGCTTCACGGTGCCGTTGGACAAGCGACTGGCTGCGGACGGGAGGGGCTTGCAGGACATTGCCATCAACGACAAGCATGCGCAGTTTGCCGAAGCCGTCAAGATGGCCGAACGACATGCACGCGAGGAAGTCCAACAAAGGGCCATGATGCAACAGAGGCTGGCAGAGAAGGAGAAGGCACAGAAAGAGGACAACCTCCGGTCCCTGGCTCAAAAGGCAAGGGAGGAACGTGCCGCGGCAGGCCGCGGGCGTCGGGATTCCAGAACATCGCGAGACTCTCGAGACGACTCCCGCGACTCACGTTCACGGTCGAGAAGCTACAGCTATTCGGACTCGGGGTCCGACAGCGAGGAAGCCGACGTCCGAGAGCGAGAAAAGGCCAGACAGGAGCGACGGAAGGAGGAAGAGAGAAAACTCCGGCAAAATCGGATGGGCGCCGAGCGTCGGATTCAGGTCATGGCTCGCGAGCAAAACCGAGACATTTCGGAGAAGGTTGCGCTGGGCCTGGCTAAGCCGACACAGTCCAAGGAGACCATGTACGACTCGCGGCTATTCAACCAGACGAGCGGCTTCGATAGTGGATTCAACGAGGACAATCACTACGACAAGCCGTTGTTTGCGGCCCAGGACGCGATTAGCAGCATCTACCGGCCGCGGGCGAACATGGAGGATGATGATCCCGAGGCAGGAGACAAAGAGATGGCCAAAATCCAAAAGACGAGCCGATTTGGCGAGGCCTTGGGCAAGGGCACTTTCAAAGGCGCCGCCGAAGTCGAGGTAAGCAAGGGCACTTGCCCTGTTATCTCGGAAAGGATGCTAATTAAATTCAATTGCAGGCGCGAGAAGGACCCGTACAGTTTGAAAAGGAGACGGCAGATCCTTTCAACGTGGACAAGTTCCTATCCGAAGTCGATCAGAATGCATCGTCGAAGCGAGGGTATGGGCTGCAGGACGAGGAGAGTAGGCAATCCAAGCGCCCGCGAGTGGAGGACGATGACGATTAAGCGGCAGCGGCGTGGGCAGCACGAGGCGCGTAAGAAGGTGGATTTGCAAGGAAAATGGCATTTGCAGGCTCCAAATATGGACGAGCGGGCCGGGTCATTACTGATAGCACAGCCTGGCGGCGTGGCATGGAACTCGGCAATGAAATTGCAGTCGGCTGTAATTATGCCGACGTTGACCGAGTCTTGATCTTGGTGCTAAACTCGAGTTTACAAGGACGAAGATGTTTGACAAGCCGTAAAGTGTCTGACCTGTTCACACGATGAGGCTGGCGTCCGATTGTCTCTGAACCATCACGAGAGTCACGAGTGTACGTTGGTAGTGCCTGAAATTGAGTGACAAAAGGGTCTGCCATTGTTGGTTAGCATGGGTACATTCACCAAGTAGGTATATCGCAGTTGTCGTTCAGAGGCAACCTGCAAATCGACTTGTTGGTTGGTAGCGGGGCCAATCAGTCGATGCTGAACGGGGCATGGGCTGACTGAGAGCAAGAACGCGAGGCCGAGACAAGGATCGCGAGGCCGAGGGAAGAAGCGCGAGCGCCGAGTGTAGTAGAAACGTGAGGTTGCGCCAAGCCTCCCGCCAATCATAAAGGTAGTGGAAGCGAGCTCTTGCGCAGCAGGGGCAGGCTCAGACAGTTTTTGGACGTGAGCTTGTCGCGCAAGTGCAGAGACAAGACTGCTGCTCTCGGAATCGCCAACACAGGGGACGCCTCCAGCTACGAATCGGCTTTTACGAATACAACCTACTTCAGTTGGCACGCTCTTTGCCGCCATGGCTTCCGGCGCCTTCTTCAACCCCAAGGCGGCGCTGCTGCTCGCGCCCTTTGTCACGTCGACGGCATCCCTGGTCTTTGCCTGGGACCAACACCTCTTCCTTTCCGTCTTCACGCGGCCCGAGACCGAGGCGCACAGCAACGCCTTCCTGCCGCGCTTCTGGCGCAGCTTCTTCCGGCCGGGCTTGGTGCAGGTGGTCGGCTTGCTGGGCGCCACGGCCTGGTCGTCGGCGGCGGCCATCGTCACACACCGGCAGCTGCTGGAGCGGCGCGGCGCGCTGCGGTGGTACGTGGCGGGCGCGGCGCTGGCGTTTGGGCATTTGGCGTTTGTGCCGCTCGTGGCAGGCCGTATCCAGAGCATGATGGACGACGAGGGCGGCGAGGGGAAGGAGAAGACGAACGTTGAGACGCAGAGGGAGTGGTTGAGGGTCAACATGGTGAGGACGCTGACGACGGACCTGGGGGCTTGGGTGTGTTGCTTCGTAGCGGTCACAAAGGCGTTTGTGCTGGAGTAGCACGTCAAGGAACATGAGCAAACAACTTGATCCATGGGGGTCGTTTAGGCCACCTGAATAGAGATTGGACTGTGCCGTGCAGTTCAGTGCCATCGGCCGTCGTCTCTCGTGCGACAGCCTTGCACATCACAGAAGCTCTTGTGCAATCATGCGTGCATCTGGGGAGCATGCAGCCTTTCGGTCCGTCCAAGAGACCTTCTCCAATCTCTCGGCCGTTGGTCGCGTCTCCCTCTGGTCTACGTCAAGTGGTTGCTTCCTGCAGATTGTCCTTGATAGCGCCGGCCGATTGCTACTTTCAGACGCAAGGTGCCACACCCGAGCTGCACGTCCGGCTTCAAACAAAAGGTTTCGAGGCTTGTTCGTGAAGACGTTGTCTTTGTCCCATTCCAGCACATTCCAAAGTTGATCAAATGTTACTTTGCAGAAAGCTCGTGTCCGGTCTGTGCGTGCCAGTGGTGGCGGCATCCCCACCACACACGCCCAGGGATAGGCTCAACGCCCCTTCGTATCGCCAGCCCGTCCCTCTATGTCTCGATTTAGCTCAGTCGATCTTCCAGGGGCAGCTGCTACGCCCGCAGTAAAATCGCCAGCGCCGTTCGATCGACGTTTTGGGTGGAACCGGCTGCCGTCTCGCAACGATGCAGCGGCTCTGGTTGCCGAGACGCGCGTCTCGGACACTGGGCCATCCCTTGCGGCCTGACGTAGCCCGTAGATCCCGTCTTCTTGCTCGCTTCACGTTTGTGTGCCTGTGAATTGGACCTTCCGCGCAGGGTTTTCAGGAAGGTTATTCGTCGTTGATACTAATAAACCGCCCGCTCCCCCGCTGCATCCGAGGCGCAGCAGCACCCAACGTTTGAGTACGAATACGGTCGAACGAAAGAACGTTGCAGGAAAAAGTCGGTCATTTCCCGATTGGAATCCAGTTTCCGAGGAAAGACCACGCGGACACACTCGCTTCTTGTTTTTGGAAAAAGCACTCGGCTGGCAGTCGTCGCTCCTGCCTCTGCTTCGCATCGCTCGCCGTCGTCTCGACTTACACGCTCGTTTTCCGAAACGCGCATAGACGCCATGGACACCACATCGAGGATGCGCCAAGACGGGTACAAGTCGGGGGAAGGGCCGACGCAGTACGAAGAGATCCTGTTCTCGCGCAGCAATGGCGACGTGCGCCACGCGCCTCAGCGCATGCCGTGGTGGAATCCCCGGTACTGGCGCAAGAGGGTCTGGGCGGGCGTCGGTATCGTCATCGTCATCATCATTGTCATCGCCGTGGCCGTGGGTGTGACGCAGTCCAAGAAGAATGCGTATCCCGACTACTCTGCGCTTTCCTACAGTCTGAGTGATACGTGTAAGTGGGAGTCATGATGACCGAGTTTGGACCTATGCCTGGATCATCCTGCTGATGACGGTGTCGTACAGATGGAGGGGAGTCTTTCTTTGACAAGTTCGATTACATCATCGGCTATGACAAAAGTAAGCTTCCTAGAGAAATCTCTCTGGCGTTGACATGTTGGCTAATCATGAATCTGCAGCCAATGGCTTCGTTCATTATGTGCCAAAGGAGCAGGCAACGCAACTGGTAAGAGGTCTCTGGAAGGTCATGACAGCCTGACATGGCATGCTAACCCATCTGCCAAGAACCTCACTTACGCTTCGCCGAGCACCGCCGTCGTGAAGGTCGACACGACCGTCGGCCCCGGCTCTAAGCCCGATGCCTCGACCGGCCGCTTCTCAGTCCGCCTTCAATCCAAGCAGACTTACGACAAGGGTCTTTTCATATTCGACGTCAAGCACACCCCCTACGCCTGCGGCGCGTGGCCAGCCCTTTGGCTCGTCGACCCATCAAACTGGCCGGACAACGGCGAGATCGACATCATGGAGTCCATCAACGAGGGCAAGGACGGCAACCAGATGACGCTGCACACAACGGGCAGCTGCTCCATGAGCGTCAAGCGTCAGCAGACGGGCGCCACACAGGACGACAATTGCGACACCAAGGCCAACAAGAATGCCGGCTGCGGTGTTTCCGGCCCCTCCAGCTCCTTTGGCACGGCTGTCAACTCGGACGGCGGGAGTGTCGTAGCCGTCGAGTGGCGCCCGGCTGGGATTCGTATGTGGCAATTTGCGCGCAACGCCGTCCCCAGCGATGTAACGAGCAAGAAGCCCAACCCGGCGGGCTGGGGCACCGCGGCGGCCGACTTCCCCAGCACAAGTTGCGACATTGGCTCGCACTTTCGGAACCAATCCATCATCGTCAACATTGACCTGTGCGGCGATCTGGTCTACGGCTCCTGGGACAAGTCGGGATGTAAGTGGCACCTCCATACACCACAAATGAGACTGTCATAGCTCAGAAAGCTAACACGAAGGGATAGGCGGCCCCAAAAACTGCACTGACCTCGTTGCCAACCAGCCCGACCTGTACAAGACTGCGTTCTGGGAGTTTGGAGACTTCGAAGTGTACCAGTCGTCTTGAGGGCGAGGGTCTCACAATGGGTGTTTGAGTAGGCTTGAAAAGCTCAAAAAAGGTGCTGTAATTCTTGGAAGTTTTGCAAGCGTGGCGCTGGGGGAACTCAACTGCAAAACAAAGGCAAGGAGAGATGGCATAATGAGTAAAGGGCTCAAACATAAAGACGCCGTAGATGGCTCAAAATGCCCCCTTTACTTGGGTATATTGTAACAACAAATAGGCTGGCTGATTCGCCAAATGCAACCAGTACTCACCAGCGTGACTTTCGAATCTTGTATTACGTCCCAGTACGGTTCAGTGATTGTGGTCCAGCCAACAACGCGAGGCCCAGCCACAAGCCCAAACCTTCCCATAAATGCAGTCGCTGTATGCTATTTTTTTTGCAAAGCCTCGCCGACAGGCCCCCTGAACCCCTGCATGCTGTGTGTTCTGGAGAGGTAAGTACTTTTGAGCGCCAACAGATGCGACAACTTGAATCAACAGTCTTTCAGTCGTAAAGACATTCGATATCCAGGAAGTACTGACCGACTTGGCTCCAGACAAGTGGTAGGAACGGATAGACCCAATCGCCCCAATCGCTGATAACAGCCCATCGATAGCATCTTCAATTCTCAGGGTTTCAACTCGTGACTACTGCCTTCCCTGCCTCCGAACTCTGGCTCCGGATTTGTTCTCGAGTATCTGGATGCTCGCGGCGTAGAGATCGTGTCAAATATGTGAGGGTACAGCCGCAGCACGACGAGCCTAAGAGCAGGGAGGCAGGTGCATATGATGCCCGTGTTGACTTCAATCGTGGACCACCATACCACGCCCCACTCATCCCACGTCGGATTCGTCGTATTGCCAAAGCTTTTCAAGGAGTGCATCCGAAGAATCGAAATGAGAGTGACGCTATATATCCAAGGCTCTCAGGTCAGTGAACAACTTCGCTGATGCGACAAGGTCAAGGCCAAAAGGGAGACGCACAGAGCACCTGTCAAGAACATGATGGCGGCAAGAACCTTCTTCTTCCAATGAAGCTGGAGCTTGCGGATCTGAAATAGCGGAATCCCCAGCAGCCAGACATCAGATGCGACCCCGACCCCGGCGTTGACCCAGCTCGCCAAGTTCACATTGATGCAGTGGCCCTCAACGGCCGCATCGTCGCCATAGCGGGACCAGTAAAACCCTGGCGGCAAGCACTGAACGACATCCTTGATGATGAATGCCAGCCCAAACATCACCTGGAAGGCGACAGTGGCCCAAAGAAGGATGCGGACCCGCTGGCCGGCGAATATGGCAAGGTAGAAGAGCGAGACGGCCACCTTGACAAGCGCCATCAGCGCAATGTAGAGGACTTCGGCTATGAGGAAATAAAGCGCAAAGTCCGGGAGCTTGGATGGCTCCAGGGCCCAGATGTCCCTGCCCAGGCCGTTGGCCGACAGGGCGAACGACAGGACAAGTACGCTCGGCAGACCGATGATGAGCGTCGCCAGAATGACCCAGTCGTCTGGGCTAAAGCGCTTGCTACTGCTGAGGAAGAGCTTGAAGAAGAGGCGCACTATAGCGACACCGCCTGTGGTTAGGCTGAGGGCAATGTTCATGATGTTGAATCTTTCCACGTGGCTCCTATCCATCGGCGCCTGGCACGCGATCTCGACAACCCTCCTCGCCGCTGACGTTTTCGACTCAAGTTAGCCATCGAACTCATATGTGCAAGACACGAGGCCTCGTACAGATTGCATCGTAAAAGGTACATGCTGCGAAGCTGCATTGCATGGTTTGGTCGCTGGATATATGTTCACATATGCATGCCGTGTCGGACGGGGAGCAGGCCAGTGCGAGGCAGTCGAGCTAGGATGTTTGACCTGTCAGCCAGATAACAGGAAGTGAACGAGGACAAGTTCAGACCACACGAGGGAGCCAAAGTAAAAGTGAGTGAAGGAGAGTCTCACAGCACATGACGGCACCGTCGTCAAGTTTGCAGGTGCAGGTCCAGCATCTGTAGACACTGCCTCCGCAGAGCATGGCATCCGCGCCGCAGCCACGAGCAGGATGGCCAGCTTGAGCATCTCGGCAGCGGCTCGTCTGGAGCCCAGGCGTCTTGTCTAAGGCATTGACAGAAAGGCAGGCGGCCACAGCTGGATGGGTCGATCGTCGTCTATCATGTATACCGAGACAGAGCTGGCCCGGACGCATAAACCGAGGCGACGGACGGGCCGCCATGTTATACCCATGATGTGTCCGATCTGTCACTGGACTGAGCCGGGGGCTACGCTCTGTTGCGCATCGTACGAAGTACCTGGCCAGTTAAATCAGTCTTGGCTCGACGTCCCATAGCTAGAGATGCTCACCTTGGGCTGCGGCCGCACGGACTCAAGGCGTGCCGGTTGTTTAGCCGCACAAGCTGGAACGTCCAGCTAGCCAACCTTGTGTGGCCTGTCGTAAGCTTCTGGTCGGTCGCGCGTGTCCTTCACCAGATCAGGACGAGGTTGCGAGGGTGTGCGGAGGTGCATCAGCATGCGCACGCACCGCCTCTCAACGCGCCGGGGTAGCATCGCGGCCGGCAACGAGTCGCAGCACAGGTAGGGGTGTATTACTCGTAGTAACGAATTGCAAGATATGCAGCGGGAAGAGCGTCTCAAAGTATCGTCGCGACCTTGTCGGCCTTGCCGCGTTTGAAAACCGACGCGAACACCACTTCGGAGTTTGGACCCATCTGCAAAGTACGATCGACCGACGGGCTGGCAGTAGGGTGTATTCGCACATCAGAGACCCTGTGTAACCAGCATGGTGACTCGCTGGCACATCCAATGGCACAGCCTATGGCTCCTCATTGCGCACTTACAAGTTGCAGAGCAATTACGTTATTACCCAGTCAGTCCATGGGATCCCCACAGCAATTGAGCCAGTCGGGCCGGGGTATGCAAACAATTCAAGCCGGGCTCAACCAACTTTCCTGTCTGTTGCTGTATATCCGACAAGGTCTGGGAATAAAAGACTCGGACATCCTTGCTCAGCTGCGGATATGTCCTGCCAAAATCGATGCAGACTGTCCTCGGAACACCGGGACGGGTCGCGTATAGAAGGTTACGAGCTAATAAGGCTGGTGAGCTTGCTTGAGAGCACCAAGTGGGCACCAACGTCCATTGAGCCGTAGCATCGCCAGGCGCCCAGTGAGCGTCGATGGAATATGCCATCCAAGAGCCATGCGATGCCACGGACGCCGAAGTGCCTCAAACCTTTGCTCCCCTAGCGCTATCGATAGAAATCGCCCAGGGCAATCCAGCCTTGAGCTGATGCCAAGATCCTAGGATTTACTTGCCTAAGAAGTCACAAACCCACGCAACAAGTGTGTAGGGGTGAGCTGCACGCCCAAAGACACAGAGGACAGAGAGCCAAGGTCAGACAAGTTCTGTTGAAGAGTTGAAAATGTACTTGGCCAATTTACGCCCTTATACTTGAAACTGCCCGGACTCTTGACGCGACCTTGGGGCTTTTGCTCACAGCAAAGTGCTTAGAGCAAAGAGAGCTAGCTATTGCTAACAGAGATTGGCAACCCACGAATACATGTTCAAGCACTCTGTGAAGCTACCATTACGTCAATGCAATGATGTGCCCGAGAGATTATTTTATGTGCCAATTCTGGAGTGCCCAGACTATGAAAAGCTATAATACATGCCAGTAAATCTCAAAGTCAACACGTGCCGGCATCGTTTTCAGAAACTCGCCATCCATGATCCCGTCGACGTAAGCATCCCCCGCAAACGTGAAGCCGCCACCATCTCGATCGTTTCGCCGCCGTAGTATGATGGGCGAGCGCACGCCATAGAGTAAGCTTACAACATCACCTGGCCGGACTGCCACATAGCCGACACCAAACATGCCCTTGGTTGTCTTGAATAGCGTTCTCCCGCGGTTTCTATACCCAATGTTTCCTAGCCATTCCCCCGACATCACCTTGAGTTGATCCTCTAGAGTGTCAGATGAAGTTTCGGAACCCGCCATCGTAAAATACGCTTCGAGGCGGATGTACTCTCTCTGCGTCTCGGTCAATGTTTCGAGGTCAAAGGACATACGACGCATTAGCTTGCGGATAAAGGCTGCAATCTCGTCGACCGTGGTCTTCGCCGGAGGAGCATCTGGCCGACCGAAGGCATCATAGTAGTAATGCTTCCTCGTGATAGTGCGCCACACGTAGTCTCCTCCAGGACCAGACTCAGGTCCTAGCTTTGCAAACTCGTGGATTCGAGCGAGATCGGGCCAACCGTCGAACTCAAAGACCTGCGACGGTAGGAATTTAGTCCACTTTTTCCCACTGCGGCGGCTGCATGACTTCTGTGACGACGTCGACGCAGCATCCGGGACGGCGAAGAAGGCCATTGATGTCGTCCTCGCGCACATTGCTGGGACGCGGCGGCGTCGGCGCTCCGGCAGTGGCATTGAAGAACCCGAAATCGATGATTGGGAAAACCCCGACACCGCAATCCCCTATCGCTCGCCAGTCGGGAACCCAGGAGGGCAACAAGTCTGGCGATGGACCCCCCTCCAACGTGGGAACACATCGGTCTAGATGGTACGTGTCCGGGTTTTCGTCTCCATCGTAAATCAGGGCTCTTGTCAAAGCGGTAAACACATGAGCCAGTGTCATGTTGTAGTCTACCCGCAGGCCCAGCGCTTCTCCGTCTGTAACAATGCCAAGCAAAGCAAAAAGAATGTCCCGAGCATCAGTTGCAGAATAGTGCGGCCGACCCGGCGGACGCCCCTCTTGAAACACAATACTGGCAAGCCGTATAATCTTGGGCTGATCGCGATTTCGGAGCTTGCGCCTCGTACTCAGTGCTATATTATCGTAAAAGTTGGGCGTAAGCCGTAAGCAAAGTCTCGAGTCTTGGGGGGCCAGCGATGACGTGCGCAGAATTCTATGGCAGAGAAGGTGGCGTCGAAGTATTCAAGATCGACAGCCTTTTCGCCGCAAAGAACCATGGCCTCGTGTGCCAGAGAAAGTTCTTGAACGATCCAGATGCGATGCCAATACTTGCGCCGCATTATGTCCCTGATGCCCTTGGCCAGACTGCCTTCCTTGAGCTTCCATGGGGGCCCTTTCTCCCACGTAGCCTCCTTTTGTAGGTCTGGCTCATGGAAGATGTCGATGAGGAAGTGAGCTCTATCCCTGTCCCTCTCACGGTCGACCTCACAGCGACGATCTGGCTCCTCGGGCAGCGAGGCTTGATTCCCGAAGTACTGAGAAATTGAGAACCACACTTCATGCTCTGACCTTATATCCAAAATTCCCACGGCCAAGCCTCGCGAACCAACTCGAGATACGAAATCCATGGCTTTGTCCGTCTCATTTGAGCCAGGCCCCAGCCACATGTAAACACAGTCGGCCCGGCTGAAGATGCTACGCATTTGTGCGACTTGCCAGCTCTTCTCTGCCGGGTCTGGCTGATTGATGCAGATGGAGTCGACCCACAGCCAGCATTGGACGCCATTTTGACGAAGTTGCGTCAAGGCGACATGTATTTCGCGACCGATAGTGAGTGAACTGCCATTCACGTGAATTCGGGCCGCCGTACTCGCATCTGGACGGCCCCAGACGTACGATACTGCAGCGTAGCGGGTATTAGCTTCGTCATCGAGAGAAGCAGATCGGAGCTCGAGTTCAATCGGTGAGGTGTCGAGGTTGGAGGAGGCTGGCTCTTTGAACCGTACCAGCCTGATCTCAGGGTTTCACGGTTCAGTCGGCTGTAAGTGAACATTGTGTTCGCAAAAACATTATCTTTATTGAATAGAGAGCGTTTGAGTGAAGCCCTATTCTGCGAAGTCTCTCGAAGGCCTCGTGTGATAGAAACCGCAAATAGCCACCTGCATATGCATGTTAGGCAGCAAGGCGGTTACTAAAACGCCTTGACCGCTGTGATGACCGTCTTGGGAGCCCCTAGTCAGCCTAGCACAATCGTCACCTATGCTTTGCATTTCTCGAGGTACGCGTACCAGTCAGCAAAGGAACAGCGACGCCGCAGCGTTGTAGACGGCAACGACATGTCGATTCCAAATTCGCGCCAAAGTAAGAGGGGAAGATACAAAAATCCACATGAGGCCGCCGCGCTGTGTCATCTGAGCCGTAAGCGCAGCATTGCTGTCCAAGCCAACAGGCTAGTAGACGCGGACAAATATGACCGCAGGGGTGAGCGTGCTCCAGGGTATTTCGACAACATTTCGCGACAGCATCAAGAATTTGGTTGTGAGAATTAGACGAACGGTCTCGGACCTTGCGTAAGCTCGATTAGGTGACGAAACGGGGCATCTGCTATTGCACGAGCTGACAAGCTTTGCCGAGGATGTTGAAGACGGTAAGCCTGGTTTCGCAGCTCCCAAGTTTAGAGGCGAGTATTACAAAGACTGACCTGAACAAGACCGATCTGGTGAAAAACAAGCTGCACGGCAAAGAACGGATTCGTAATAAATCTTCGACAGATCCCCCAATACCGTTGGAAGACAAGATTGTGACCGTCGAGGAGTTGGGATTCCACAATGAAGCTGTGACTTTTGAGCCTCTGCAACTCAGACTGTTCGCCTCGAAATTCTGGGCTGTCGAGCCACGTTTGGATCCCGCGACGGGCCCACCTGTTAAGATGCGCCATCGGGGTCGGTTGCTTGCCACGTGAGAGTGCGCGTTGCCGAGCGATGCGAAGGTTCTTGCGGGCGAAGACAACTCCGTGATAGCTCATTGTCATTCAGGGCGCACATCCACCGAAGCTGCCTCGGCGCGCGGATTGGCGCTGCAGCGGACGAGATCCTAATGCTGAGGCGACCTCGAAGTCAGATCTATTGCGCGATGAGGTTGGCTGCAGGACACCGAGCTGCAAACCTCGCAGTATGAACATTGTATTACACACATCTGGTATACAGTAATGCCGTCTTGTTCATCGCAAGCCCCGGCCACCGAAATGCAAAGTGGAGAGATGTAGTCTCCCAACGCCAGACCCAAATGCTCTATATGCCCTCCCCAAACGCCCGTGAAATCAGACCCCAGCCCTTCTTTTCATACATAGCTTCCCCTGAAACTAACGGGCAAGCATCTAGTCCTCCTTTGGCTGTCGCATCCACGCATCGATGGCGGCGCTAAAGGCCGCAAAAGCCACACATCCACCGGCGACGGCCTGCGGGCCGGCGTTCTTGGCCAGTATCCCGCCCGTCAGGCACCCGGCCGCGACGCCGTTGCCGAGGTCGTTCTTGGCGCGCAGACCCTCGATGCCACACTCGATGCCCGAGAAGAGGGCGCCGACCTTGCCGAAGTTCTTGGCCATGGAGTAGGACCGCGTGCCCATGTCCTTGAAGCCGACCTTGAGCTGCTGACGGAGTGGCATTGACGTTATGTTTTGTCCGGCGCCGTTGGTGACGGGACTGCCGAAGGGGGTGTCGTAGGACATCTGCGCAGATGGCGGATTAGTCGTGAGCATCGAAAGAGGATAAGGAAGCAATTATGGGGAGTAGCACGCACAGAGGCCATGAACATGCCAAAGAGACCGCCCATGCCGAAGCCCATGACACCGGACATGACCGACTTGCCCATGCAAGACTCCATCGCAGCTTGGATCTGAGGACGAGGAGGTTAGCTTTCACCCAAGCGCAGTTAGGGGTAGTTCAGGTGCGACGAACGGCCTTGACGTTGGGATCTTGCGCGCCCATCCCGGAGGCGCCGCCGGCTGGTGTACCTGAGGGGAAGCTCATGGTTGTGTGTGTTGCCGTAGACGCAGTCGGGGTTGGTCTATGGCTATCGCAGAGGTGCTGTCTTCGAGATGCAAGCCGCTCGGCGCAAGAGTCGCGAGTATTCCGACGCTGGATTATTTCTGCCGTGCTTCACCGCTTTCCGAGAGAACGCTGCCCCACAGCCCCAGCTTGGCGCTACTACACGTTTCCGTCCCTGGCCCCGCCCCCACGAAACTCGTCTCCTCATCGCCACTCCATATGCGAATGTGGTTTGTTCTTTCGTTGTTGCTTACTATATGGGCTGAGAGGCCTAGAGTACGCTGCTCTGTCGCCGCGAATGCTCTGGCCTGCTTCTGAGTTGACTTGACCTACCGCAGTGAATCTATCATCTGCCATTGCGCCCTTTGTGCCCCGGCTTCCACAACCAATTCTGTACGAGTCCAACAAGACGAAATACAAGGAAACCAGCTTCCATCACAAAGTACTTATGAATCTCACTCCGCTCCGAGACGATTCCCTGTGTATCGAGTATGACAGCCCCCGACTTAGCCTGAGAACCAGCCTCATCGCAGTCCTGCTATCCCGTTAGATCAAAATGTCATCCAGCAAACGCCTACGTGACGCAACAATGAACATGCAAAAAGAGCCGCACATCATTCGGCCAAGCCAGCATTAGGTGCACCCGTATCGTTGCTGCTGTCCTCGTTTACATTGGCGTTGGATGACAAAGGCGAGCCGCCGAGGCTGGGCGTGGCAACTGAGCCGTAGCCCGAATCTGTTCCAGTGTTCCAGACCACCTGATTAAACAAGGCCTGCACCGGATGCGGATAGCTGTAGGTCGTGTCGCATAAGTGGCTTTGCGGGGTAGCTTTCGAGACACCGGCATAGAAGCCGGTGTGGTAGGCATCGATAGGGGTAGATGACTGGATGGCTGGGGGGATATACGCCTCTCTTCGTACTACATCATTGCTGCCGTCGCCATTCATCGACATATGGCTCCTGCGGATGAAGTTCTCCCAGTTTCTCTGGTGCAGATGCGACCGTGTCTCAGGGTCCGATGCCGATGCAGAGGTTTCAGCAGCTGCGTCATTGGCTTTGGTCCTCTCGAGCGGTTGTTGCATGACGCTGGCAACAGGGGTTCGCTTGCCCATGGCGTCGGCGGGAACGGCTGGCTTTTTTCTCTTTGCATTCTGTCGGATGCGCGGCTTGCGCTCACCGGATGCAACCTCATCAGGGTCCTTGCCGTGAGTTTCTGTGTCCGTGTTAGATCGAGACTCGGCACCCAAGGCACTCCAGGACATTTTACCGAGATGCTTTCTGTGCTCCAGGACCAAGTCGGAGGCCTTCGGCGACTTGTGTCCGGTTGTCACGTTCTGGAAGTAATGCTCGTCTGGGAAGAGTCAGCAACGCTCCATCCTCACAGCTGGACTTGGGTTCATACATAGCATTAGACTGGTGTAGCGTCGGCGGGCGTTTGCTCCAAAGTGCTGTTGCATGTTCGCAGACAGTTGCTCCCAATCAAGAGGCTTCCCGGTCTGGACCGCAGCCTTCGGGGACAAGGGTACAATAACACGCCAAAAGTACAGCTCCTCCTCTCGGGACCAGGTTTTGCCGCCCATCCTGTCAAAGACGAGGCCAAGGTGGTGAAGGAGAAACGGACTCTCCGAAGCCGGCCAAAGGGCTGGTCGATCACACAAAGTATTGTGCTTTAGGTCGGGAATATGAGAGCGTCATCCAGGTATTGTCATGTGCTACTGCTGAGAATCTGTCTTTGTGGGACAGCAAGGAAACAAAGTACTGTGAGGAAAGCTTTATAGACAGCCAGAGGTTCGACGACCATAGCCTGTCGTGATCACGCGACTGGCAGTGAATCGCGAGGGAACGCTCCAAGACGGCCGTCTGGCGAGAAACGGTGCTAAATTGGCGAGGCTTGCCGATGCCGGGGAGGCCTCATGATTCACACACCCACCTTCGAGGGCATCGGACTCGTCGCAGTTCGCTTACCCCGTGACTTCACTGGCGGACGAAATGGTTTCTTAGTCATTCTTGAATGGGGCTTGCGGCTCGGAAGCCTGTACCCCTTTTGATGTCAGAAAGTCGGCCAAATTTCGCTCCATTCTTGAAAACTGCTACCTGTTAGGCTAGCAGCAGTACGAGGGTTCGACAGACTACTCACAAGACTCTTTTGCTTCAGAGGAACGACACCGTCCCGGACCCAGAACCCCCACGCACCCATCATATTTGCCAGCATGACATCCGTCATCAACCGATCGCCAACTACGGCGATATGGGAAGGATCAGTCACGCCCGTCTCCGGATGCTGCTTGAAGTAGGCCATGATCTCGGACCCGCACCCGGGCTTTTTCACAGAGTGCGGGAGGACAAAGACACCAGTGCCTTTTTCCACCTCTGCGGCTTGTTTCAATTCAGTGTCCCAGCTGGTGGCGCCGGCGGTGTTGGACACGACCAGCAATCGGCGTCCAGGATACGCCGCCTTCAGCTTCTCAAAGTGTTGCTGGAAGCGGTCAGCGAATTGCATCAAAAGAAGCTGCATCAGGTGATTTACCTTGTAAGGCTCATATACTTCTTTCGCGTCTGGGTATGCGAAGCAATCGTCTTTGTCGAGCACGACGGCCTTGATGTGGGATTTTCGGCCATTTTTGAGCAGGCCCTTGTCGAGGGGTATGGGCAGGTCGTTGAATGTCGATACAGAATAATGAGGGAGGCACAAGCTTGGCTTGAAGAAGAGCTTCGTGACGTTGAACGAAGCCGACAGGTTGAAGTTCATCTTGCTTGAAGGCGGCTTTAGTTTTACCTACGGATGAATTGCTTGATGGATCAAGTTGGGTGACGCCTGCAGAAGTCTATGTGAAGCTCTCTGGAGCTATCCCCATGTGGAATTAGCGCCGGTTGCTCCCTGACACAGGGCGTGGAGCGCCAAACCATGGCGCCCGAGCCCATTAAACTGGACGCGTCGACGCGCTTCAGGGGTGGAGAATATTCGGCTGAATTGAGGTGCGGCTTCGATGTATCACCTTGAACCACGCCGTCCAACGGAACTCGAAGCTCAAACTCTCAGCATCGGCTGGACTGGCAAGCAGCAGCTATGCCTAGAAGGGCATCTTCGCAAGAGATCTCTTTTGAGAACCACGAACCGCGCTCCCTGCGAAAGCGGCCCCACGACGAAGGAGCATCTGAACTCGACGCAACGCCATCCAAACGAAGACGAAGCTCGGCGTCGCAACATGCGCTGAATGGCGAGCAAGACTCTATAACGGTGAACAATGAGGTTGCTGTGGCTAGCGACGAGCCGAGCGACGCTGTGAATGGAAACACAGTTGTTGCCATACAAACCCAAGAGCCTGAACCTCCGAAAGCGACTCCACGCAAGCGAGGCCGGCCTCCAAAGGCTTCATCGCAGGCCGGTACACCCAAGTCGAAAGCCAATTCGACCCCGGCGTTCACGACACCGGTAAAGACGACCGATTCGGCGCTTCCGACCCCCCGCAGACAAGCAGCAGACCGGTCAGCCCGAAGAAAGAGCGCCAGAGCGCTGATAGAGAATGTGGTGGGCACTGGCGCCAGCGATGACGAGCAAGACGATGACAACCTCGCTCGGGAGATTTACGACGATAGCGAAGCTGAGGATGAGGGAGACGATGCCTCTGGAGACAATGAAGGAGTCGAAGGTGACGCTGCCATCCGAGATAACGACGCAGCCGACGATGCTGCAACACCATCCACAACACCTCAACGGAGGCGACGCAGAAAAGCAAAGTCTCCTACACCACCGAGAGACCTCCCGCCCCACGAGATGTACTTTTTTCACAACAAGCCAGGACGGCCAAAGACCTCGGATAATACCTTGAGCAGCCTGGCGCTTTTGACCCACGAAGAATACTTTAGCATCCTGCACGGACACAAAGATCGCCACAGCGGCGATGTAGAGTACCTCGAGTCCCTGCATGCCGAATCCTTCCCTCAGTGGGCTTTTGAGCTTTCACAGGGGTTCAGTGTGTGCCTCTTTGGCTTCGGGTCGAAGAGGGCGATGCTGCAAAAGTTTGCGAAGCACTTACACGGCAACGCCTCGGCGGAATCGGTCAGAAGGACGGTAATCGTGAACGGATATGCCCACTCAACGACGATGCGGGAGATTTTGAGTTGCATCGGGAGTGCGATAGACCCAAAGCAAAGAATCCCCACATCTGTGCTCTCGGCCATGGTCCGGGACATTGCCTCTCAGCTGTCTGCGACGGACCTTACCCTGACGGTCATCGTCAACTCGATCGACGCAGCGCCGTTGCGGAAGCCGGGCATGCAAGCCATCCTCGCCCAGCTCGCCGCACATCCTCAGGTGAACCTCGTGTGCTCGGCCGACAGCCCCGACTTCCCTCTCTTATGGGACATTGGCGTCCGCTCCGCCTTCAGCTTTGCCTTTCACGACTGCACCACCTTTGCGCCATTCACGGTGGAACTCGACGTCGTGGACGAGGTGCACGAGCTGCTTGGCCGTACAGCCCGCCGCGTCAACGGCAGGGAAGGCGTCGCCTTCGTGCTGCGCAGTCTGCCCGAGAACGCAAAGAACCTGTTCCGCCTGCTCGTTGGCGAGGTCCTCATCGCGATGGAGGAGGAAGGCAACGCCAGTGACGAGGCCGCGGGCGTGGAGTACAGGATGGTCTACAACAAGGCTGTCGAGGAGTTCATCTGCAGTTCGGAGATGGCCTTCCGCACGCTGTTGAAAGAGTTCGTCGTCTACTGGATACGCCCCGTCCCACTACCTTTGGTGCTAACGATAGTGCAGGTTCCACGACCATCAGATGATTACGAGCCGCAAAGACGCGCTTGGGACGGAGCTGCTAAGCGTGCCGTTCCAGAAGGACGAGCTCGAGGCCATACTAGAGGACTTGATGTCGTGATTAGCAGCCAGTGGAGGGCGTGGCGCAAGGCGGCGTCGAGAGCCTCATCAGAAGGCAACGCTTTCTATACATGTCATGAAGCATGTGTAGCATTTGCAGGAGTAAGATGAGTCCATTAAAGTATATTACACTGCTAAGTTGCAGTCCACATGATGTATCTGAGACCGCTTACGCGATGCCACCTCCTGCCAATCTATCGACCCCTAGTACAAGAGGGAATCCATCATCTCTGAAGCTTCATGTCGTCGTGAAATGTACTGGAGAAGTAGAGCCTAGCCTATTGAGGTCCAATTCCCTTGATTAACAGCGCTTGACCGCCTGAATCCAAAGTTATTCTATGTGTATGCCCATAACTCGTCATTGAAATCACTCCGACGCCTTCAACAATGCTCGTATTAGATGCCAAGACTCTTAACGCAAGTCCACAGCACCACTGGCACAATCACGTTATCGTTTCCGCCCGTCAAGACCGCTTCAGTCAGGCTCGCCATGGACGCGCAGACGCCGGCATTGCGGGCGCTGGCCAGGATGCTGGTGGGTTCGTCCGTCGTAGGCCAGCCACCAATCCGCTGCCACAAGCCTGCAGCAGCGAGGCCTGAGAAGACTGCTGCAGTGAACGCAGCGCTGCCCTCGAGGCTCTTGCCACCGCCCCAGAGCCACTTGCGGTGTCCGTAGCGGCGACCAATGAGGGACGCGGCGGCGTCGCCGAGGCCGACACAGATGACGCCAGATACCATACTGACGTCCCTCGTCGGGATCTCCCAGCCGGCCATGTATCCCGTTCCCGTACGAGGGAGCGCAGCGAGAGCCAACCATAGGGGAATGGCGCATCCAATTAACAGAAATATGTGTGAAATGACAACAGGGCCGCGAAAGTCTCTGCCATCCACATAGGGGGCCAGAAAAGATGCGATGGGCTTTGATAGAGGCGGCAACTGGCTGGCTCTGAGAAGGTCCAGGATCAGAAAGACGGCCAGCACCAAAGACAATGCCAAAGAAGCGAAGGTGGGATCGATGAACGTCGCCGGCAGGAACATGCCAACCATCATAAAGTGAAACACCTTCCGGCGGGTGTCAACCTCGTAGGTTTCCTTGAGTTGAAATACAACCACCAAGCCGATGACCAGAATGGCGAGCCAATAGGCGGCGAGAAATAGCCTGGTATTTGCTTCGCCAAAGTCATCATGACGAATGTGCTGTACCCAGCCCATGTGGCACAGCTTCTCCTCGGCATCAGAGAGTGGCGGCAAACATATCCATCGCTCAAGATTGGCGCTCACCACCTCGAACCGAAACCGCGGCCAGTCCCCAAACACATATCCCAAGCCCCATCCGATGGGCTCATTGCCATTCAGGGCATACCTTTGTATATAAGTGCGGACGCCGAGGAGTATGATCGTTAGCATGGAGGCGTAGACGTAAAAGGCGTAGAACCATTTTGTTATGGTTGCTTGCGCTTGAGTCAGCTTGAAGTAGGGTCTCATGGAAGTCGACGTTGCCCGCTTTCTTCTTCCAGAAGGAGTATGCGTGGGACCATTGCGCACCAGCTTGTCTGGATGTGGCAAAGTATGTCGCCGCACAACGCCGTCCACGTTCACATCATGGACGCCCTTGAATTCCGAGGAAATGCCATCTCCCATCCCGGGAAGGTCAATGCCAAGTCCGGTCGTGTTGACTCTCATCGGTCCGCCAAGAACAGAAGGCTCGTCATTCTCTCCGTCCGAAGAGGCTGCGTCATAGAGGCTGTCAGTTGCGGCAGACCCCAGGACATCGCGTCTAATTGCGTGCCATGAGAAAAGTTTGCGCACGTCTTTCCAAAATCGATATTTGTGAGCGCCCACAGCTCCTCGAAACCGCCACTTTGGCACTCGCGCCAGCGAGATTCCCCATCTGATGACCGCGCCACAAAATACCAGTGTGCCCAGTCCGCCAACCCAGAGCAAGGCCTTCAGGATTTGCATCTGAGGCGAGACGGCTAAGACCAAGACATTGATCAGGGCAATAGAAAGCAGCTGAAGTTCGGAGGTCAGGAGGCTGGTGGTTGTGAGATGATGCAAGACAATGCATAGGGTTTGATGCAGGGGATATAGCAGGACGGCCGCCTCCTCCGGTATAACGGAATATGTGGCGCTGAATCTGGACGGATTCAGTGTCGATGAGCTCCACAATAAAGGAAGGCATGACAATGCCCAGTGAACAGTGTCATAGGATGCGTTGAGGTCGACTTTCGGTATTAATGACTGGGGTATCGAGCAAATGCTGAGGATGATGCTTGGGAGAATGGCTGCCGGGTTGCTGACGGAGACTAGGAGTGATACAAATATGGTGATCGTGGGCGGATATAACAGCGGCGCGGGATCAAAGTCTGAGGGGATCCTCAAAGGCAGCAATCGTGAGGGTTGGCGGTGCCGATACGTCCATGCGACGACACGCAGGGGATAGAGTGCCAGTAAGGTCAAGCAGAGCAGGCCAACGAGCTGGAAATCTAAAAAGACATGAGATCAAGTTCTGGTATAGCTAGAAGGGCTGCATACCTCGGCGCCAAATGTCAAACAGCGGCGATACCTGGCGGTTTGCTTTCACCATGTACCCCAATGCTGCCACGATGCCAGCTTCTGTTGCTCGGCGCACAAGAACCTTGTTTCGGCGCAAGGTGTCTAGTGGGAGACGTTTATCGGCATTTTGTTTGGCAAAAAATGCATCGCTCACGGCCTGCGCGTGCCCATCACTCAAGGCGGCCGGCGATGGTAGGGGCGTGGACACCCCAGACAGAACCTCGTTGCGCCCCCTTAAGCCCTTGTGCGGCTTCGCTTTCGGCGCAGGCAGACCCTTGAGAAAATGCTCGTCGTCCGCCTCCGTGCCGCTATCGCTAGCAGACGTGGAGTCTTTGGAAAAGGCTGGGTAGATTGTTGGCGACAGGTGCGTTTTGCCAATGTCGGCCACCAGGCCATCGTCGAGGAGCGCGAACCGTTCGGAGGGGTGGGGGAGCTCGGTGCTCTGGTGGTGGTACGGGTGCGGCGTTCGGTTCAGGGCGCGAAGGTCATCTTGGTCGTTGGGACTCGGAGCCGTGACGGACTCGGCGGCGAGGTGATCTGGCATGACGGCTGTTGTCGTCGCGGGGAAATCATTGAAGGAGGCTGTCGCACAAAGCAAAGGGCGCCAAGGTGAGTGCACTTCGTGTCGGTCGAGGCGAGCGAGGAGAAGGCAGCCTGAGTCGGCCACTTCAGCGCTCGGCAAGGAGTGGCATCGAGGACGTAGGAAAAGTCAAAAGCCCGACGAGGAAGCTGTCGAGGACGCCGGATAGAGCTAGTTGTACTGTATGCTGTCACATGAAAGTGGGCTGGGACCTGGATGGGACGATTGCGGCAGCCATCACGTGCATTTACTTGGAGCGCATGCTGCTTCTGGCTTTCTCCTCGACACTGAGGATTCAGTAGACCTTATCTCATTGACGAGTATATAAATCTACATGACCATCATCTCCCTTTGAAATAGCCATACTGATAGTTGCATCGTCAATTTACTCGGCATGAGAGGGAGTTTCCGTTATCGGTACTGTAGAGCTGACGTACTCTTTGGCCCAGCGCGCTACCTGGACATTGGATGCTCTCAACAGCTCAAGGTACCTACAAGGCCGCGGTGCAAGTGCTCACCAGCCTCACTTTCGAGTTCCTAGGCCAGCTGGGTTGCAGTCATTAGAGAAAGAAAGCTTACCTAGCCTAAGGGCCAACAACGTGGATTGACTTCCAAGCTGCTCTTCTGAAGCTCGAGCTTTCAAAGCTGCAAGAACTACATCTGGCTGGTGCAGACCCCACGCAGACGGGCCATTGGTCATCGGTGGGCCAGGTCAGCGTCGCGGAGGGAATTTAGTTGCAGGAACGCTGAAGTCAACACCCACCAGGTCGTCTTTGCTGAGGCTGCCGAGTGCCTTAAGTTTCGTGATTACCCGCTCAGGAGCAGGAGTGTGTTATACATCCCCTCGGCAGGGACGTCTGTCATATATCTCCTCGGCAGGAGAGCGCTGTGAGCTGTGGCGTCCGTCCTTGTAAGGAATAGGGGTCGGCAAAGTCGGATCTCTTGGCCGCGCGTTCCGCATGACGGCTGAGCTGTCGTGTAGCAGAGCTGCAAAGCCATACGCATAGAGCTGCAACAAAGCAAGAGCGTTAGCAGATAAGAAGATGGCGTGGAAGCCCGTCCGCCATTTCCCTCGCGTCAACGACGATGCCCAAGGTGAGCCGTCGCGACTGTCATGAATTGCCGAGACATGCTTCGGATGGCCAGCCGAATAGGCCTTTTTGGAAACCCGTTTCAGCATCAGCTACGAGTACCTGTAGACTACGACACGACACCAACGACGCCGCCGAGTCTTGCGGCGCACATGTCGCTCGCCAATCTCGTTCAAGATCTGCTTGGCCCCCAGCTGTGCCAACTCTCGCTAGCGGCCAGGTGGTGGTGGTCTCGGGTTGGAATCCGGCGCTGGGGTCCGCCGTGAGACTGGACTACGGACGAGCAGAGTTGGTTCAGCCTGCAGGCGGGGACCAACATTTGGCTCACAGAGGAGCAGCCGCTCCGGTTACGGGCCAGCGTGCAGGCCGTAGGTAGTCTTCGTGTTGTCGAAGGCTGGGGACCGGAGCAAATACGAGGCTCGCTGCGAGTTTCACCAGCGAGCATGTGGTACGGTGATGTCACAGGCTCCCGCAGCGCCGTTGGAGTCTTTGGTTTCAGCAGGGAGCAGTCATGGCGATCAAGCATCACGACAGACACCGAGTACGAGTATGGGTTCAATTGCCCATAATTGAGAGTTCGTATCTTTTTTAAGACACCCGAAAAGCTCAGCGATGGCGTGGCTCCACGGAGTGTTCTAGGTCCGCTGGGCGCTCACCTCCCTCTGGGCCCTCACAGTTGCTGGGCCACGCCGCCTTCAGGCCCACTGGCGGCGGGGCCGGAGCCAGGGAACCCCTGCAACGGGCATGGCGGGCCACTCAGGCGCTGCCGCATTCCAGCCTCCATCCCGATGTCGTCTCCGCTGGCACCTCTGGAAGCCAGGCTGCCAAGGGGCTTCGACAGGGCCGCCTCGAGGGCTTCAACACATTCAATTCATGCCAATTGCAAGGGCTGTTGTGTATCGATAGAGACGGCTGATGCCAGCCATGCACATCGCGGAACTCAGCTCGTGGCGCCCCCTTGGGTTCCTTCGCAAGGGCAACGGGTACAATCCGACCACGAAGCTGTCTGCTGTGGCCTCTTTGCATTGCCTGCGCGATACGGCATCGAGGTCCCACTCAATGCCGGCGTTTTTGTGTCCTCCACCCCGTTCCCTGTCAGCTGCGTCACCACGGATGGAGTGCTTGCAAATGGACCAGCAGATGAGCACGGCTGCTCCGCTACCCTGCCCATCCTGCCTCCCCACCCCGGGCCGCAGCAGACTCTTTGCAAGCATTGCCTGACTGACAATCGCAGAGGCTGCTCGTAAGTTCGGTGACATCTCCTCGGTCGCTCGCAAATGCATGGTGGGCTTGGCTGACCGAGCTGGTCCACTGTCCCGCCGCCATCCCAGGCGGCTCGTCGACAAAACTCGACGCCAGTGCCACTCGCCGGTGCCACTCGTCACGCTACGACCTCAAACGCAACGGCGGCCCGTCTATCACGGCACCCCCTCCTCCGATCACTTTTCCTTCTTCCTCCCCCTCTCCTGACCTTGCCTCTCACATCATAGACCGCCGGGCTATCTAAACCTTCTGGATACTCGCACCCTCCTCCAGTGCCGCCTCTTCCCCCAGTCTCCGCCACGGAACCTCGCCTTCGCATGTGCATACTCGCATGGACCACTAAGACCACCTCTGCCAACAATTCCCTTCCCGCCTTCATCGGCCAAGGTTGACACTTTTCCTCTTTTCCCGTAGCTGCTCTGCAGGGACCCTCTTCAAACACCACATACATACGCCCTGCAGCTGCTGGACCACCCGCGGCACTTGGCCCAGTATATCAACACCATGGCTCCCATCCCCGTCCCTGACGGACGTGACGACAGACTGGAGGCTGGACTGCTGAGCACAGAGAAGGAGGGCAAAACAGCTTTCACCCATGCCGGACACGGACCCCAGGAACCACAACCGAAACGAAAGATGTCTCCCATCCGGCGCCTGGCCGTGGCCATCATCGTTGGCATGTTCGTTGGCCTGGGCCTCGCCGTGGCCAAGGACGCAACAGCATCACGATGCTTGGGCATGGGCCACGGAGTTTCGAACCACGAGGTGAAGGCCGCCATGGACAAGAACCCATCACCAGATCTTCTTCACAGGTTGCTGCACGCCTATTTCCCGGACAGGTATCAGCACGGCGTTTACAAATCGGACGACGATGCCATCCAGGCCGTACGAGCTGATGAACCCGGTCTGGCTACGACCCTGGCCGACCTGGCCAAACGACAGGCCGAAGGGGCTGGCAGCAATATTACGTCGACTAGCAGTGTTGTCGTCCAATCGACCACTTCCACTACTTCTTCGGAATCGAAGCCATCCGAATCTACGACAAGTGAGTTTTCAGCCGCCACAATCCCTCCAATTGCACTAGAGCGCGCCTTGCTGACCACAATCACAGGCCAGTCAACATCAAGCACCAGCGTGGCACCACTGACCAGCAGCAGCAGCAGCAGCAGCAGCATCAAGACTGAACCAACCAGCACGTCCCAGTCGCCTCACACTATGTCGAGTTCCTCAACCCCTCAGCCACCCTCGACTACCTCGACCTCTCCAACGTCCAACGCCCTGTCGACTACCCACTCCTCGACCCCCTCTTCCTCTGGTACGTCCACGACGAGTAAGCTATCTCGCTCGACGTCTTCTTCCTCTTCCAGTGCTGCAGTGTCCACCTCTTCTTCTTCCAGTACGTTTCCAGTAGATAGATCTTCCTCTTTATTATCTTTAACACCCGCGGTACCGACCCTCACAACAACCTCCCAACCGCAGTCAACGTTGACATCGCAAACTTCCGGTATGTCGGTTGTAGTTACTGTCTGCTGCAATCGACCAAGGCTGGGATGAGGGCACGTATGGACAATGCCCGAGAGCCAAATTTCTCCACGAGAGACTTGCTGGCTGCCCCGCAAGTGCGGCCTGGATCCGGAGACTTTTGTGCCTGAACCTGCAAAGTATACTGCCGTGCTTGTAGGACCATGACTGACTCTGATGCAGCGGCCAGCACCCCGATCTTAACCTCCACGCCGAGCCAACAGACTATCACGACGGGCAAGGTGACTACGTCGAGCGCGGTACGGAAAACCTTGACGACGACCTTGCCCGACGGTGGCACCACCACAATCACCTCGACCTCATGGGTTGCTGTCGTACCCACACCCACCGCGAGTGGCTCGAGCAACCCTGGCTTGCAGAATGCCGCTTCCTTGAAGCGGGCCGAAATGGGCGTGGCTGTCGCAGCCGGAGCCTTGGCCGCTGCTGCCTTCTTGGCGTAACCAACTGGAGAGCAGCGTTGTTTTCCTCATCTTGAATTTTCAATGTACATGGGACGCTTGGCGCCAGCATTGCGTTTGCGATCAGGATCGGTTTATGATCCAACGACTCTCCTTAATCATATGGACAAGCGATTAAATAGACTGGGTGACGGCATCAGGTGCGCAACGGGCAAGAAAAGGCTTAGATTGGATGGGACAGGCACTCCATTGCTGGAGATTAATGGGTTCTGGATATAAAGGAACAACCTGTAACTGCATAACAAGGACAAGCACCATGGTCTTGGGGTGACCGACATGCCGCTTTCGGCACAAAGAATACATAAGCGTTTGAAACACATGTGTCTCTAGCATGAGCCGCGATTAGTTGCACCGTGGTGGTCGACAATTGTCACGAGATCACTACGATATCCCGCCTGTGTATCAATCCATATGGGAGGCATGTATGATTGAGGTTTTGATATCTATTCGAGGGTATAGCCAAACGCCAGAAACTCCACTATACAAAAGTTCGGGTCCCTTTTGTCGCTGCGTTGCCAGGCTGACGCCTAGCCAGGGCCGATCTTGGGCATGTCGTGATGCTCGCTCAATTTAGACAGATACGTGTTGAGTTCCTCGACGCGCTCTTTGTGTGTCTTGAGCAGCTCGGGCCGGGCACCTGAGGCTTGGATCTCGAGGAGCTGGGAAGTGGTTAGCGGGGCGCTGAGGCAGATCGGCATCCAATGTAGACTCACCCGCTTCTTCTTGACCTCTTCGTACCGCCTCTCCGCTTCCGTCTTTGGCACCACAGGCACGTCGTCATCGTCCTTGTTTTCTTGCTCTGCGCTCTTTGCCCGTTTCTCAGAGGCGTCCTTCTTGACGAGGCTTTGGTCGCCCGTGGAGAGGTTCTTCTCGAGGTCGCTCTTTTCTTTCTTCTTCTTCTTCTTTTGCACCTTGGCGCCCTTTATCCTCAAGGCGCCGCCGCCAACGGCAGCGTAGTCGTCGGAAGGCATGGCGCAACGGTTGCCCCAAGGGTCGAGCTTGTGAATGCTGGTGACGAGCGTTGTGAAGTAGCTGTCATGGGGTGACTGTGTGCACTGGATGAACTTGGGCTACGGAAAGTTACCTAAGCACCCGCAAAGGTGGGGGGCTATTGCTTGGCTTGGTGCGGCCAATGGGGACAGAGGCAAGTACAGGGGGCCGGGTCAACCATCGTCACTTTCATTACCACGAGCCACTGCTAGCCTGACGAGGCTTCTGAACCCTCTCCTATTGCTTTTCAGGTCACAACAGCAGTAGCAGCATCTGCCTTGCTCCGCAAGAGAATTCAACCTATCCCTTGCATTCTTTCGACGCATTTTTGTCTATTGTAGCTGCATAGACCTTGGCATCAGCGTTTACGAGCATCGAATAGCCGAGCACCATTCCTCACGACGTCACGCGAGCCTCGTCCAGTCGACCATACTCCCAAGACCTGCGCGCTTCTCTACTACACTGTCGCGATGGGCTGCTGCTGCTAGAGCTTGGACTCATCTCTTACGACTTTGGTAATTGACGTCAGCCGCCCGAACTCGTGCTGCAATACCATTAGCCTCGAGGCGCACCGCCGCCATGCCCGCATACACTGGCGGCGCGCAGTCGCAGACGCGAGACTCGTTGGAGCTTGCGTCGCTGGCGAGCTCGAGCATGGTGAATGATGGCGGTTCAGAAGTCTCCTCACGACCGAGCATCTCGTCGTCCCGGAGGCTGTCGCTGGTAGAAGAGGAGGATCCGCTTGATGACGGGAACCCGGCAGGGAGGATGGGAATGCCTGGACGCTCATACTCGGTCTCGTCCGCATTCGATTTCGCGGGAAATCTGTTTCCGCTAAGCTCGACGACGGGGACGGGTGGGTATGCGCCAATTGGCGCCCCTACATCAGCAGCGCGCCCCGGGGGTGGATTAGGAGGAGGGTCGCTCGAGAAGCACAAGACTCTTACATACCTCAATGGGTTGTCGCTGATTGTTGGACTGATCATTGGATCTGGCATCTTCTCTTCGCCGAGCCAAGTGAGCTCCAAGGTGGAATCCCCTGGTGCGGCGCTGGTGGTTTGGGTCATCGCAGGTATTCTGGCCTGGACTGGCGCCGCCTCCTACGCCGAACTGGGAGGTGCCATCCCCCTTAACGGCGGCTCGCAGGTCTACCTGGCCAAGACGTTTGGCGAAATCGCTGGCTTCCTTTTCACCTGGGTTGCCGTCTTGGTCCTCAAGCCAGGGAGCGCCGCCATCATTTCCATCATCATGGGCGAATATTTTGTTCGGGCCATCATCGGCGCAGATGCCGAGACGATCAACCCCTGGGTCAACAAGTCGGTTGCACTTGTTGGCATCGCTATGGTGACCTTTCTGAACTGCATTTCGACGCGGTTGGGCACGCGTGTGAATGACGTGCTCATGTTCCTGAAGTTTGTGGCATTGCTAGGCGTTACAGTTACGGGCATTGTGGTGGCGATTACGGGATATACATTCAAGGGCGAAACCGACGCGGCCTGGAAGGCGCACAGTTGGTTCGACAACACATCCTTCGACTTGTCAAATTGGGCAGTTGCCCTTTACGGCGGCCTATGGGCCTATGATGGGTGGGACAATGTAAGCTGCGCAGCACCAACAGCGGCCGAGTTCCATTCCGATGGCTAACGCATGTGTTTGCAGACAAACTACGTGGTGGGAGAGTTTCGCAACCCAAGTCGAGACCTGCCCCGTGTGATACACACGGCGATGCCTCTGGTTATCTTGTCATATGTACTGGCGAACGTGGCGTACTTCCTTGTTCTCCCCATCGACGAAATCAACGGTTCCAATACCGTGGCAGTGGCTTTCGGATCCAAGGTGTTTGGACCCATCGGCGCCTTGGTCCTTGCGCTCGTCGTCAGCGCAAGTTGCTTCGGCGCCCTCAACTCATCAACCTTTACCGCAAGCCGCCTCGTCTACGTCGCGGGAAAGGAGGGCTACATTCCGAACGTTTTTGGACGCATTGGTGTCGGCAATGAAGATCGCGGATTGTCGACGCAGCACACGCGAAGCTGGTTCTCCAAGAAGTTGCGAGGCTGCTTCGGGGACGACGATATGGGCCTCTTCTACACGCCCGTCTACGCCCTAATCCTCAATGGGGTCATCACCGCCGGCTACTGCATCGTCGGCGAGTTCGGGACGCTCGTCACCTTTTACGGCGTCGCGGGCTATACGTTCTACTTTGTGACAGTCCTGGGGCTCATCGTCCTGCGGGTCAAGGAGCCGCACCTAGAGCGGCCGTACAAGACGTGGATCTCGACACCCATCATCTTCTGCTGCGTGAGCCTGTTCCTGCTCAGTCGGGCAGTGTTTGCTAAGCCGCTCCAGACAATCACGGTGGTGGCGTTTGTAATCGCCGGCATTCCCGTGTACTTCTGGAGAGTACGAGGGAGGGACCAGGTACGCAAGAGCGAGGGCGACGGGGAGCAGCGGCCATGGTGGCGGTTCTGGAAATAAGCGTTTGGGTCCATCGGTGATTCTTTTGTGCTGGTCCCGTGTCTTCTGAATGTGTCGAGCGAGGATGGCGTACGCGGTCATGGATGGCGAATGATTTCGTCGTTAGGTAAATTGACGTGTAATGATAGGTTTCAGAAACGACATCTGAAATGACTAAAAGCTGGCTAAACGTTGGCCACACAGTCGATAGCAGCGCATTATCCATGCAAAGGCTGTGCTCAGACATTTACGTCTTCATCTCGTCTCTGTGTGCTTTACTCATATCGATCCCTGTACTCCGTACTCCGTACTCTTTCAGAATGAGACTTCAAGACAGGCCGGGGCCTTCACTTTTGAAACGGATTAGGCCATTTTGAACGTCATGATTATTCAAATGAACTGTGGGGAATCCCGTGCACAATCGGTTGTCTCGTGGACCGCAAAAAAATTGCAGCACTATCTATGATGTGTCAAGCCGTTGCGACCAACGTGCATAAGAACCCTGCTCGACACAGCCGTCTGCGTGACGCTGGCCACTAACTTACTTGGCCGCGGGGGGCCTTTCGCCATTGCCTATGCAACAAGGCAGACTACGGCATGCAATGTCCCGCGCCTCGCAACGATTGGCGGTTAGAGACCCAATCAACGCGACCTCATGCCAGACTGTGAACGGGGCTGATGGAGGCTTCGCAAGTCGATGCCTGGCAGGCGGTGCTGTGAGCCATGTGTCTTTGTTTCTCTAGTGTGACTGACTCAAGAATTGCCACTCCGTCGCCCAAACTATGGTTATTAAAGCGCGCCCTCACGTATGATTTGCGTTGTTAGTTGGTCAACCCTACGGCAGAACAACGCCCTTGCGATAGCCCACCCAAGACCTTGACCTCAGGGACGGTTGTGGTAGCTCGCCTGCTAGTCTCCGTACTGGCCCGCTACGGCTTCTACCTCCGGTCCGGCCTTTACGGTAGCCCGCCTACCGGCTCCCGTGCCGGCTTGCACGCCGGTCCGCCCTCGGGTCTCCCCTGCGGAACGCCGTTGCGGTTTCCGGCGTACGGGGATTCCCCCCGAGCCGGCCTGCAACGCAAGTGCACATGCATACCGCTACTTCTAAAATTGCCTCTATCATGCTTCATCTATGCTTCCTGTTGTGGAGTCTTGGTATAGTTCAAGGCGTTGCTGCGGGGGACGATTTATCCGACTTTTCTAATAACTTAGCCCAGGACCTTGGTCCTCTTATCGCCTTATTTGGCGAGCCTATAACCAGACAGTATCTCAGTGAGAGCACAACCTTCCTCGACTATTTCATCTTCGCCGTATGTCCGCTAGGCATAATCACGGCGATAGTCTCTGTTATCCGAGTATGCGGCCATTCTTCCCTTCGCGCCTTTATCGGCCGGTCTCAAGAAGGCAACGGCGTTGTCGAGGCCGAGTTATGCACATCTACAAGCCGTGATGTGTGCGAATTATTCAACCACGGCGGGATCACCCGTGTGCTTGGCCAGCCAAATGTGCTTGAGCTTATCTGCCTTTCTAACAAAGCCGAGGCATCCAATGAATGCAAGACATCCGAGAATCCTACGATATCCAAGAAATCTACGGCATCCGAGAAACCTACGGCATCCGAGACATGCGAGAGAACAGAGGAGCATAAGATTTTCCTATTCCAGCATTACCTCCAGAATGTAGAAGACCACGACTCTGAATGGAAGGCGCTCAGCGGTTCGTTCTTCACAAGCAGTAACGCAGGACTTGGCCCGTCGAATAAATTTGCGCCGAAACCAAACCTCTCATTGAACATCGGCATCAAGCGACAGCCACTTTGGGTCTTTCTGCTGGTGGCCATGACGGGTTCGGTCCTTCAAATCGGCATTCTTTTCCTTGCAGGCTTTGGCGCTTGGACATTGGACTGGACTTTATATCATCCATCAAACCCTATATACGAAGACTACGCACCACGGATGTTCATAGCCGGAACGATTCTTTTGTCTATTGGCATGTGGAGCTGTGCTGCTCTCGTCGGTCAAGCGACGGAAGAGGTTTCTTATAAGCGACAAGCAAAATGTCCATCTTCCCACCATAGTCGTCTGTTTTGGCTCCAGCCAGGGCCCCAGGTCATTGGTGACCAAAGTTTCGATCCGTTTTCGCATTTCGAAAGCCGGTCAAAACCTTTACGGTACTGGACATCTTCGCGTAAAGGGAAAGTAGGTCAATTGTTCGCTTGGCTTACTTTCCTCACCGCGATATGCACTACCGTCGGTTACATTTTGCAGTTTATCGGACTGCGCGGACTGAAGGCTTGGGTCTCAATCGCCCAGCTAGCGACCACTCTCATCATGAGTTTCCTACGTGGTCTTCTCCGCATGCAGAGGTTCGGCAATGACGACAATCAACTGGCCAAAATGCCTGATCTGGTGTCTAGACACGAGCTTGACTGGATGGCATTTGAGATTACACGACCCGAACTTTCCGCGTCGGAACAGACCACCTCATTCAACTTATATAAACGGCTTTCTTCCTTTATTATGCGCCATACCTCTGGGTCATCATCCGGCGTCGCCGCGGGTCCTCAAACCGTGGACAAGCCTCCTGGTCGGTCGCGTAAAACACCTTACTGGCACATCACGGGACAGTATGCTGCAGCGACGAGAAGTTACAATAACGGCGGAAGCTCGGGGATCTTGCTCCTTCCCCGAGGCTCGTCGCACGTGGAGAGGTCCCAGGAAAGCGTGGCCTCTTCGTCTACCATCCAGACGCAACCGAGGACGCCATTTACTTACCAGCACTTGCTTCCTGTTAGAGTGCGTCTTGCTCATTTGACAGGCCACTTTGTATTTGAACAAATGGAAGAATTCGAATACCAGAGCTGGGAAGATGACCTCGTTCGAGTCCGTGCGCGGGCAAAGCTGCTCTCCGCAGCTCTGGAGGGGTCAATTCAACGCCTGATCCCGGAGGAGAAAAGGAATGAACAAAAAGATATCGTCCTTCGAATAAAAGCAGTAGCACCTTCAGAGACCGGCGACCTTTCCAAACCATATGAGCATGAGATTACTGTCATTGTGAAGCCACCCGCACACATTCACTCAACTCAGTCCGGCTGGAAAGTTGACTCTGCCCAAATTGAGGCGACGTTGGGACTTTGGATGTGGTCTCTAATATGCGACGAACGTCTCATTTACGAAGATGAAAGCAACAATCGAATCTCGTCTGCTGAAAAGCGAGGTGGTGAAGCACTTCACATCATATCGGCTGGCTACGATGACGACTCTTGGGATGGACGCAAAACAGTCGTCGAAGATGAGATGAATTTGTGGCTTGGGTCAACAGCAATACGATTTCCGGAATACACCATTCATATGAGTGAAGAGGAGGCCAGTGGCAACAACGACCTCTGGATATTCAAGACAGGGACCTCCGGTGCTTTGGAAAAGCTGAGCGAGTCGCATTCGGCCACGGGCCAAGTTCCAAGACGGCTTTTCGGTTGGAATGTAGTGTACAAACTGCTGGGCTTTGATCCTTACGCTACGAACCCCCGAGGCGCTTTCGAGAGACCTCGCGAGCGAAATCGCCTTAAAGTCCAGTGCCTACCACGGAAACGTTCTCTGCTAGACACATGCACCCAGGAGCTCTTCATCGCGTTGATAAGCTCTTTCTTAAGCTCTGGAGAAATAAGTATACCAATTTCCACCGTTCAGGAATCTGAAGGCAACATTCAGCTGAAAAATCGGGCTGTTGATGACATTGCGAGAGCATTTGTGGAAGCTGGGCTTGGTACCCGCTCCGACGCGCTCTTGTGCATCGTTCCGGCGTTGAAGGATGAAATCTCTTTGGCCCGGGATTCGATGGTGCTTGAGTTGGCTAATGGGGCTGATACCTACAGGCGCCGTGAACAATGGGACCGAGCTGAGCGCCTACTTCGATGGGCTTGCCAGGTATATTCTTCCTCTGGCATTGACAAATTGGATCCAAGTGCGAACCTACAGGGCAAGTCTACTCTTTACTATATTATGCACAAGACCGCAGAGCTTTACCGGTGGTCCCTAGCCAACAACACGAGTACCGAGAGACAGAGATTCGCAAAGGACGGCATCGACTGGCTGTCGAGGTTTCTCGGTACAATTAAGAACTCTCGGAGCAACGGCGCAAGCCCGACTAGCGAAATGGAGGTTGGCCCCTGCAATGAGGCCCTACTCATTGGTGCCATGGTTGAACGTTATAAAGACGTCGCAGACAAGGTCTTGAGGGATAAGTGCCCACCACCGAGTACCGCGAGCAGCCACCCTCTGGTACAGGCCATCAAGGATCGCGAAAGAGCCGTTGCATTATACCAGCTGTGCTTTGTCAACAGCCAAGACCTGGGCTCGAAAGCGCTGCAGCCCGCTCTTCCCCTGGCTGTTCGAAATGACTGGCGTGAGGTGGTTGAAGTCATTCTCGAGATGAAAGGCAGTCCAGACAGCCAAGACGAGGATGGCAGAACGGCAGCTTCATATTGCGCAGAACTTGGACTTCGGTGCTACCTACCGATCCTCGAGGGACACGGGGCATTTTTCGACAGACTGGATAATGCAGGGCGAACACCTCTGCACTGGGCAGCCCGGAGCGGGCAACTCACGACTTGCGGAGACCTACTTAGATCGCAGCAAGTAGACCGCAGCCCAGCAGATCGCGATGGACAGACGCCGCTCTGGTCTGCGATATCGAACTGCCAATGGGAAATTGTGGACTTATTACTACTTGCTGGCGTTAGTGCAGATGAGACCGATAAAAGCGGTCAAACGCCTCTGTGTTGGGCTGCAGATAGGGCTGCAGATAATGCCATTATACGGAAGTTGGTCGACCATGGCGCCGATATCAACCAGAGTGATGCCAAAGGTCGGACGCCCCTCTTTCTTGCTACCTACCATGGGCATGCGTCGACTGTTTCCTTATTAGTCGACCAACGCGCCCAAGTCCATATAGCCGATCAATATGGGCAGTCAGCATTGACGATAGCCGCACAGTTTGGTTACGAGATCATCGTTCAGACATTGCTAGACGCAAGCGCCGGTCTACACGCAGATGAACAGGCCCGGCTGGTCCATGGTGCACTGTCCGGTGCAGCTGCACGGGGTAACTATGGAATTGCGAAGAAGCTGCTTGCATTCGGCGTCGAAGTAGACAAGCCTGATTCCGAAAAAAGAACACCAATATCTTATGCTGCGGAGAACGGATATAGGGATGTTGTAGAGCTCTTGCTTGACAAAGGTGCCGAGGTCGATGCCACAGATAAGTACTGCAAGGCATCGCTGCACTGGGCAGCCGAACATGGCCATGAAGATGTCGCCTCTCTTCTATTAGACAGGGGCGCAGATGTGAATCGAATGAACAGATTCGCAGCAACGCCCCTGATGCAGGCGGCAGACAAAGGGCATGCAGGCGTCGTTTCAACGTTACTCAAGCGTGGCGCACAGATTGACATCGATAACCAGGCTAAACACAGTTACGGATCGGCACTACATGATTCTGCATTTAAGGGATTCGACGGCGTTGTAGAGCAGCTGCTCCTTTACGGTGCTGACGTCGATATAAAAAATCGTCGCAATCGCACGCCGCTGTCATTCGCCGCTGAAAAGGGCCGTGAAGCTGTTGTGCAGCGGCTTCTGGATAGCGGCGCCAACGTCAATCACGTCGATGATGAAGGCTATACAGCAGTGAACTGGGCGGAAAAAAGGTGGCAGAGCTCCGTGACAACGCTCTTGCTGAAGAGGGGAGGGGTGGCAATGGCACCAACGGCGTGAGGAACTCGGGGTTGGCAAGGACTATACTTCTATCGAATATCTATTTGGGCTGTGTTTAGTGCTTTAGTGTTGACGAGAAGGTTATGTGTATTCAGACATGAATGGCACGGGGTAAGGCCATGTAGAGGAATGAGTGTGGACAATCACACAAAGGCATTATGTTTACAAGAACGATGCCAGTTCTTGCGCTGGCCACAGGGTATAGGAAAATAGCCTGCTCGTTCTTAGTCCGCGCGATTCAGCAACGGTCACAATCCGGCCTCGCATAGCTACACACAGACTACATGCTAATTAGCGGAAGGAATCTTTGAGGTCATCTACGAAGTCACTCATACGGATGTACGGCTGGTCATGATGGAGTCGCACGAGAAGTTTGTGAATGTGACGTCCGAAAGCGACCACGCCACTGTAAAAGCAGCTTTGCTTGTTACAGACATTGTAATGTTAGAATACGGAGAGCTCAAGCAAAAGTAAAAGAATCATTGTTCAAAATTTGAAAACGTGGTTGCTTCCAGCATCGAGCGACGGTCGTCTCGAGATAGCAGACAGCCATATTAATTCGCGACCATTTGAAACAATGAAGGGATTGTTTATGTGAAGGGTTCGGAGTATGAGAGCTACAGGGATGCTGCAATGCACGACTACAGATTTTTGGTTCCGGCTACCCCGTCCTTGTCTCTGAATCTTGATACGAGATATTTGCTTATCCTGACAAAGACAACGCTTAAGTTGCCTTCGCCGGTCTGAACAAAGCTACGTATATATCCTCCCTAAAGCGGCAACAGTATCTGGCGCAGCGACATTGCTCAGCCTTGGGCTCGATCCAACTGGAGCTGAGTCGGCTACTTGTTGGCTAGCCTTTCCATTCCCCACAGAGTGAAACACGTCCTGCTTGCTCAACGCAGTGGCTTGAGGCATTGCATGATGTTGGAGAAGACCGATGCTCTGATTCAATCCTTGGTTCAACAGATTCCAAAACCAGAGCTCTTCTAGCCTTTCCACTAGCAAGCGAGAAGCAAATCCGATATGATAAGACGTACGGCTTGCGAAGCAGCAGGCATCACCCCAAATGTTCGATTGAGTCGAAAATGGATGGAAATTACTGCACATGGGAGAACTGTGCAATTGAGACATAACGTTACAAACAGAAGAGCATCGCATCCTAGAAACATGCAGAAGTTGTAGATTACTTGAAGGGCGTACAGCAAGAGAAACGATTCTGAATGTCGTATCCATACCTAACCCCGTACAAAAGAGATTCGTAACTATTCATCATGACCTCACTTCCGTTGGCCATAGGCCTTCGTGGCGTAGTCACCGTTATGGATGATGAGGTCCTCCGGGCGATAGTCGTGCTTGCCGTTAAGGTAGCTTTCAAGGATGGCCTTGGTACCGTTGGCATAACGCTTCTGGGCATCGAGAGAAGTGCCAGACATGTGGGGAACCATGGCGTTGCCGCCGCCGAAGGGGTTCTTGGCCGTGCGCAGTGGGTGGTCACCAGGCGCAGGCTGGGGAAACCAAACGTCACCGCCGTATCCGGCGAGATGTCCAGATTTGAGAGCAGCGGCGACGTCCTCCTTAACAACAATAGCTCCGCGAGCGGTGTTGATGAGGTACGAGCCTGGAAAAGTTGTCAGTATGGGAAACTTATTATGTTTAGGTCTTAGAAGAAACTTGGCTTGGACTTGCCTTTCTTCATATGTGAGAGGAGTTCCTTGTTGAACATTCCCTTGGTCTTCTCATGCAGCGGGCAGTTGATAGTCACAACATCGCACCTCTTCAGCATTTCTTCAAGTTTTTCAACTCGGGTGCAGCCAATTTGTTCCTCCGCTTCCTTAGACAAGGCCTGGTAGTCGAAGTAAAGCAACTCGGCACAGTCGAATGGCTTGAGACGGCGGAGGACCCGCTCCCCGATTCGGCCAACACCGACAGTGCCGACAACCTTGCCCTCAAGATCATACTCTTGCTTAGCAACGGCAGCGACGTCCCAGTCGCCTCGCTCAATCTGCTCGTGAGCGGGGACAAAGTTGCGGATGAGAACCAGGATGGTCATGACGACGTGCTCAGCAACCGAGACGACGTTGCTGCCGGTCACCTCGGCAACGGTGATGCCGCCATTGGCCTTGTTGGCGGCATCGAGGTCAACGTGGTCAGAGCCGATGCCAGCGGTGATGGCGAGCTTGAGCTTCTTGGCCTTGGCCAGACGCTCAGCCGTCAGATATCCAGGGTGGAAGCTGTGCAGACACCCTGTTAGCGGGGTTCCAAGCCTGACACAAACCATCCCTTTCTTCATTATCTTTAAATGGCGAGAGCGTCGCCATTCTGGTGATCACCATTTGTGTGCATGGGGATTCGGATCACTCACGGAGTAGTGATGATGACTTCTGCGTCGACCAGCTCCTGGTCAAACTTGGAGTTCTCGCCTTCCTTGTCCGAGGTGGTGACGAGGGTGTGGCCCTGATCCTCGAGCCATTTTCGGATACCAAGCTCATTTTGTGTGGTGCCAAGAAGACCTTGGACCTGTGAGATGAAGAGCCGGGACGGCGCGCATTAGCCAGTGAGCCCAAACAAGACCAGCACAATGCATCCTTTTTTTTTTGGAGTTGCAACCACCCCCGCATTACGTATTGCTTTGCTCCCCGCGTTCGAGGGCGCCGGGGAGCCCAGCAATGCAGCTAGGGAGGGAGACATGGAGCTGGGAAAGGGAACTTCTTTCGCAGCGACGTCCCCGGGCATAAATAAAGCCAAATTCCATTTGGCGACAGCTGGAACAAAGGGCATGGGACACTAACCTGTTCGGCGTGCTCGCCTCCGTCGTAGAGTACCATCAAGACTTTGACCTTTTCACGCGCTGTTGTCAGCGCTCGCATTGATGACGGTTGAAACCGTGGCTGGAGGGTGGGAGAGGTGGATGAGAGCTTGCTGGCGAGGCCTGCCGCTCGAGACGCGGCCGGCCGGGTGGAAGAGGCGGAGCAAGTAGAGAAGAGGGCAGCTCGGGAAGCAAGTGGGAGAGAACGGGAAATGGGGCGAAAGAATACCATTTTGACGGCGTGTGCAATGTTAGATGATTTTAAAAGATATTCTTCCGTCCGATTTGACTTGCAATCGGCGTTTCGTTTGCGTTGTAAGATCGCGGTCAGGAGGATGACGAGTCGAGGCGGGCCGACGGTTATAAGTGAGTCGCGGTATCGAAGGGAGGGGGTGTACTTGGTAAACTCTGTATAGAATAGGAAGCTGGTGTCTCTACTGTGAGTAAGGATTCCAGGAAGGGGAAAGAGAGCAGAGGAGAGGCAAGCCGTGTGTCATCACCTTGAAGCTCAACGACGCCCAGTGGCTGATATTTATGTTCCCGTTGTCGAAGCGTGGCATTGGATCGTCACCCACTCATCTTCAGCGCGACCCCTCTCCGGTGTCTCCCACGATTCGTCCGTCCATCGACACCCGAAGCCATTCTGCCGAAACGTCCGTCGATACCCACCGGGGTCTCTGGAGTCTCGCAGGGAGCTCGGCATTCCAGCCCTCCCGGGCCCATGCCATCACGGTGACCTCACTAACACGTCGCGGCACTTTATCCCAGCCGCCCCCGCTAAGGGAGGACTCGACAGGAGGGGGACGGTGACGCTTTCAGTGGACTGGGTCTCCTCTACGGCTCTGTACCCTGCCCTGCCGAATGGCTGTCGGCTGCGGACCAGGTGGGACGGCAACTGGCGGTTGCGCCTCACGCAGCATGGGAGTATCTCGGTGTTCGGGGTTGCACAGCACAGCCGCCATTTGACGCTTCCACACGTCGACGCATCTTGTGGGGTCTGGAGCTGTGTCGTACGCCCGAATCGAGCGGGGTTGAGCGGGGAAAGCCTTGTTTTAGCACCTGCTGTAGAAGCCAAACTCGATGTAGGCGACCGCCAGCCCGTCAATTGCCTTGGGGGCTCTGGCATAGATGAATGTGCTGCAGTTGGGAGCTCTAGGCGGGTCCATCGCCTCGTCTGCTTGTTGGGGAGACCAGCATCGAAGTCCGTGTGCTCATTGTCGAGGGCCGAGCCGTCTCCGTGTCCACCCATGCGCAGAGTCCGGATCGGGGTCTTGTGGTCAGACCCTCTCCGAGCTTCGTCCAGGAATCGGAGGCTCACTCTCGTCTCCACTCTCTTTGCTGCTCAGTCTGCTCATCAACATGTCATGGCCTTCGAGGCCCACTCTTGTCGTATGCGCCCAGGGGGTCTCAGGGCCGTCGCAGGGTTCAATCAGTCCGTCAATCAAACGTCAATTCTGGCCTAAATAGCAACGCGAAGCCCAGAAGGTGTCAAGATCACGATGTGTTTCTTTTCGCGACGACTCGTACACGTAACAATGAGCGCCGCTTCACCCGACATCGTCCATCCGCCATTTGTCCGACGGGGCTTTCACGGCGTCTTCTAACCCGGATCGGTCTTCAGACTTGTCTAGAAGAGCTGCCATGTTGCACCTGTTCGACGAACAGTTTGTCCACCGTATCCTTTTGCGCCAGCTCGTTTGCAGTATCAACTCTTTTCGGGCACCTCGGGACTTGCCGACTTGTTGAACTCGTCGACCACTTCCTTGGCTGCCTTGACAATGTCCAGACATCCCGGCGAGTCCGAGTGGCAACAGACCGAGACGTGGTAATTCTTTACAGGCAAAAGGACCAGATGGCCCGAGTCGGAAGTAACGCTCTGCTCGTGCACCTGCTGCCGCACCTGGGACTTGACATCCTCCGTCTTCCAAGCAGGTCTCCTGCGGTCGTGGATCAGAGATCCATCGCTACGGTAGTTGACATCGCCGTAGTACTCGGCCCAGAACTCGAGGCCATGTTCCATCGCTGCAAACTCCATCAGCGTGCCGGCCAGGCCAAACACGGGCGTGCCCTTGGGAATGCCGGCGCACACGGCGCGTGCCACCTGAATGTCCCGAGTCATCATGCTGTAGAGGGCACCATGGGGCTTGACATGGTGCAGCTTCAACCCCTCGCCATCGAGGAAAGCCTTCAGGGCGCCAACCTGGTAAACGATGTTTGCAGTGTGTTCCTCGTTCGAAAGCTTCATCTCTCGACGACCGAAACCCTGGACATCTGGGAGTCCCACATGAGCGCCAATCTTAATGCCATGAGCTTTACACAGGGCGACAGTCTGCGCCATGACGAGGGGGTCGCCAGCACTGTACCACATGTCAGTTTTGAGATTGATGACAGGAAAAGGATGCTCACTGGAATCCGCAGGCCACATTGGCTATGTCGATGAGCGGCAACAAATCTTCGTCCGGTCCACAAGCATAATTTCCGTAGGCATCGCCTAGATCACAGCTGATGAAGACTTTGTGCTGGTTTCGGGTCATTATCGCAAGGCTTTGAGCGATGTACATCAAAGGACAAATGAGTATTTACTCTCTTCTTAAGCTTGGCGAAGAGGAGGCCGCAGGTATGATATATACTCTATTTGTTACTGATGACCCTCCTCAATGCCAACACCTACGTAATGCCTTTTGGTCATACAGCGCTCTGCCGCGCTCCGCTCGAAGCTCGACCGGTGTACTGGTCGTTCCAATTGACGAATCAAATCAAGGAATTGACACAATTCTCGCGGCAAGAAGCTGCTACGGGGCTTGGCAGCTCTGTCATATGCCGATGTGAGAGCTGCAGCAGCTCCAGTGCTTGGGCAGCACTGCCGATTTACCCTGCAACATGCGGCATCGCCTCATAGGACCTGACGACGGTAACGATCTCGAAATGAACCAATCAACAAGATGTTTATCCAGCTCGCGTTCCACGCCATCTGCAGGTATGTACGGAGACGTTGCGAAGAAACAATCTGTGCCGTCGTACGACGTCAGTGTTCATGCAAGACTTCGGCATTCAGCATCAATCCTGTCTTTCCCACCCAGCTGAAGTTTCTTAAAAGAGCTACGCGTCCGCATTCTGGGGCTGGCCTAATGCATATCAACGCCAGGACCAAGCTTAAGGCAATTGTGGTGGCCAATGGGGATCAGATTGCTATCGTGCAATGCGGATCACTGCAGAGTGCGTGGCTTGCGCTCGTTAGCAGTCTCTGGCTGACTATAAATCGGGCGTTCGCCCGTACTTTGCATGTTATGTTGTCAATCTATTCCGGATGTGACAGCGCCTCGTAGCACGTCATCGCTGCAGCAGGGGCATATCCGCTGCGAGAAGGCGCAAGGGTAGTATACCTCAATGGTCAGTGTACTGCTTTTTTTTCTCTTTTGTTCTTCAATTCTAATTCTTCCATACACAGGTCATGAAACACCTCGCCGAATAGCGTCCATTGTAGATGGGCGTGGAGCGAGAACCATAACCACGGCTACAGCATCCTTTCTGAAAAGGCGCTGTTTGCGAGATTGATCGCGGTAGCAATGACCATATCTGGCGGACAATGACCAGAGGCGGTTGGGTCAATGGGGCTGAAGCGCATGGCGCGAAGATATGCAGCTGGGGCTGAGGCTGCAAGTGTTGGTGCTAGTTGCGAAGCAGCGAGGGATTACTCGACAGGGACGAGGCGACAGCATTGGCCAATCCGGAGCTCCAAGTATCTTGTAATGCTGAAAGCTGCTCGAGCCGGCGGCGGAACGGAACCGTTAAGATATCGCACGGAACCAATTCTCGCTTTCGCGGTGCCGCTCTGAGGATGTTGAAGGCGCTATCTGGACGTTCGGGCATCGATCTTGAGCGTTGCAACTCGATGCTCAACCCATTAAATTACCACACTTTGGAAGTGACCTCAAGCATTCACCGAATCTGGAAAGCATGGGCCTTTGATTCCAGTGAAACAATGTCCAGGCTGTTTTGCCAAATACCCAGGCCTGGTATACATGGTGGGCAGCCCTCAACATGCGGCCTGTAAAGCGCAAGAGCTTATAGTTTTTGGCCAACACCGTCAGCTTTCTCGGGGAATGAACTTGGAAAGTTCAGATCGAGGTTCGAGACGCAGAGGACTCCAAGTCGAGCGTGGCAAGACAGGTGTCTGTTACGACGAGGACCTCGCGGAGCTAATGCAGCGGCATGGTGCTATCAACTTGGGGAAGGGGTCTTCGAGCAAAAGCGCGCCTTGCGCTTTAAACTGCAAGCGCATGCTTTTGACGCGCGCAGCACCCTCTCGAGGGCAGCTTCACGAATTTTTCTGGTATGAGTGTATGGCATCCGAACCGATGGCATCCGAACCGGCCTGGAAGCCCGCGAGTATTTAGGATGCTCAACTCCTCAAAAGCTTCCCGAGTCGAATTCAAGACACGTCAATGCACTCGTACAAAAATGTTTCTCACACAAATCATCAAATTTTGGCAATAAAAACAGACAATGGCTAAATGTAGACTCGGTTTCGTCCATCATCAGGGTCAAGGGACATGGACACGCATTCGCAGCGCTCAAACCCGATCAGGATGGCAAAAGCACACAGACCCATCGTCCACAAAGGCAAAAAGAAAACCGCGTGGTTCCGCCCGGGCTTGAACCGGGGACCTTCTCGGTGTTAGCGAGAAATCATGACCAACTAGACCACGAAACCAGATGATTTGTTGGAAACCGACGAGGCTCAAGTGGTATATGAGGGCTTTTGTGGGAGCGGGTCACGATGCTAGCCCCGAGTGGGCTTCCGCTCTCGATTGCGGGTCGTTGGCGGGACGGGCGGCAGGGATTCGACAACGCCGGTATAGCTGACGGTTGCGATTAGTAGACTACCCTAGAGACTACGCAAAGCAATGTGAACAACAGCGTCTTGTAGGAAGAGCTTGGCAGATATGATTGCGCGGCGTGCTGGATGGAATTGGTCAGCATGTGCCATTTCCCCTTTGAGCGAGAACACCACCGAGGCGTTACCGTATGAAAAGTGCCCTCAAGTCAACCTGGACGCAGCTTTGCCTACTTAACGAAAGACCCAGCGTAGAACCAGCCGTTGACGGGGCCACCGTCGTCCGAGACTCGTCATGGCATCACTGCCAGTGCGGGAGTTTTTAGCGCAGGTAACGACCATCCTAGTGTCAGACTTGCGCAGGCGACTTGGATCCCCTGCCTCTGCCGGCCTTGCCTCGAAACAACATCCATTGTCGGCATATCGTCACCGCCGCCAAGCACAAGCTCGCAAAGAAAGCAATGGAGGCTAACGGCCCGAAAGCCACGGGGCTAGGGAGGCCCGGCCTGGCCGCTGCAGCTTGCAGTGCCGCCGAGCCGCATGTTGCCTTTTGCCGCATGGACCGGCATGTTGCCTCTGCCACATGGACCGAGTTCGTAATAATTCCACCAAACACTTACAACGTCAGCGTAGCTTTCTCGTATCACCGGGCGAATGCTATTCCCATCTCCGGCCGATGCGCCGGCATGGCGCATGCTTGGAACCGGATCGCCGCCGTGAGCAACATCCAGCAGCCGGCGTTCGCCGCTGATGACGTGTGGTGGATTCTGGCCCATCAAAAGTGCACCTGATGCGAGCTCGGCTGGTGTAGGCACTCTCAATGCTGCGCTCCGTCGCTTTCGGCGCTGTCCTGCTCTAGGTGAGCACTCGGTCAACACCTCGGTGAGTCGGAGCAGTAGATCCCCTGGCGGCGTCGAGCTCCGTCCATTCCCCCCAGACCGGTAATAGCATCCTCACGCCACCAAACTCTGTTTGGGCTCAATTCATTATCCGGGGGCCTAGACCGCATACCTGTCAGCTTCTTGTGCCTCTTGCATTGCCGTGGACTCATCGATTGTACGGCTGACAGGATCCCTCTCACGCTGCATGGCCTTTGCATGAGGCTTCTCTATACGAGGCGTGCGACGTCCCCAGTGGTGTTTAGTTTGTCGAGGTTCAAGCCAGCTTCCTCTGCCGATCCTGCCGTCTTTCATTGGAAGGGCTCTCTAGCGGCAGCTTGGGCTCACTTCCATGAATGGCGGAAATAGACTGGGATGCTAGAGGCGAGTCCCGCTCAAGAACCAACGCAACCTCGTTGCACACAGAGTCCCGGCCCCGTGTGGCGTGACGCTTGGGTTGCCTAAACAGGTTGCCATCCAAGTCTTAGCTCCAATGCCTAAACTCGCTCAACGTGCGATGGCTGTCGTGCTGATACGAGCTGACGAGAACTCGAGGTTCGACTTTAGCTGCATCAATGGCACGACGACTGCAGAATCGGCACGTCTTTGTACGAGGAGGGAGAGCATCAAGAGATCAAGACATTCATGGATGGCAACGACGCCCAATGACGACATGTCGGTGAGCTCGTATCCCACTGATCCCCCGCCTCCCCCACAGGGTCCTTCCGCAAAGTAGCCGTGGAACCCGCTTTAGGGCCCGCTGGTTGCCCTAGGCAGGCGCTACTCGTACGTGCAGCCTCCAGCGTCCTTGGATCGTCGCATGCTCCGCCTCCGCATCCGCAGATCCAGCCTCTCCATGGCCATCCCATCTTCGGCCAGCTCCCCTTCCGTAGCTCAACCTCACCTCGGCCGCGGTGAGACGAGTGTGACGGGCGGGTATAAGAAGCCTCGGGGCCTCCCCCGTATCCTTACACACAACTCACAGTCCTCCATCTTCATCAGAACCAGATCCAGCAACCAGCACTCTCCACCAGCCTCCCTCACCCTCTCACATCCGCAATCACGATGATTGCCTCTGCCCTCACCCTCAGCCTCTTCGGCCTCGCGGCTGCCTCTCCCATTGTGGAGCGGCAGGTGGTCCCTCACTACCCCGAAACATCCCAGTCAAACGGCTTCCACCTCGTCATCAACGTCACCGACGCCTGCAAGGACTTCAACCCGCCCATTCAAAACACCTACATCGCCAGCATCCACACGGGTGCCGGCGAGGCCCTCGTCGGCAACCAACCCGGCACCGAGCACGCCCGCATCTTCTACCAAAACGGCACCGCCGAGGAGAAGAGGTACAACGAGGAGACCACCATTACTGACGGCGGCACACCCGTCTTCCCCTCGGGCCTGCAGCTGTTCAAGGAATCAGACTCCGACACCGTCGCTACGGCGCACCTCGATGCCGGCGCGGGAACCAAGGGCGTTGGCATATCGGGCTTCCCCGAGCCATACGCCTTTCTGACCCCTGAGACATATGTTGCCTGCAACGAGAGCCTTGCGTACTATGGCGGCAAATATTTCATCATCATCAAGCAGGCGGCCACCGTCCCCGAGGGCTGCGCTCCTGTTCGCCTGATTCCCGAGTGCACAACACTCAACGACCTCCCCTCGGGCTCCTACTCAAGCCACGAGTTTGCCATTGAGGACCGCTGCTACCAGGACGTCAAGTCGATCAAGTGGAGCGAATACGGTCCCTGAGAACACTATCAGCGTCACAGGTGCAGAGACTGCGCGACTTGCCAGATGTTCGCGTCAAGCTACCTGTAGTACTTGTCTTGAGTTGGGCCCTTTTGTCTTAGATGGCATGCGGCATGGGATTCATTTAGGCGTTGGGCGGGGATGGATTTGGGTATATAGCATTACGTGAAACCACGATTACGACTTAATAATAATCACTGCTCTTACATATCCTGTACCACTCTCACGAAACATGTTAATTACCGGGTTTGGGTGCTGTTCAGCTCAGAATATGAGACAGCCCAGCCGCTCATCTGTCTCTCCCAGGCCGTGCCTCGCAAGGAAGCCTTGACTTGGATGCGAGGTCGACGCAATTGAGTCGGCCTTCTGCAACTCGTCGTAACCGTGTAACACAGCATGGGAGTACGAAGTACTGGAAGCCTCGAAATACCTGAGGCGATATGCGCGCAGTCCACTGAGCTTGGCTTTTGTACTGACATTCAAGCCTAACATGCACCTCCATTTTCTCGGCCACTGGAACGGAGCAAGAGAACCGAGGATGCAAAGCTACCCAAACGGGTTCCATTGGGATGCTGCGATTCGTCAAAGCTTACCCCAGTCGAGGCCAACGTCGCAGGGTCACAGGGTCCCGCGATCCACCTGCTGATGGCGCCCGCCGCCAAGTGACTCTACGACAAAAGGCTTATCCGACCTCGGTCGGTGGCTGGCGTAGTGCGGATACCGCATCCGCGCCGTCACTTACTCACTATCAGAGGCGGTCACCGTGTCCACCCAGCCTCAGCTTCCCCATCTTCGTCACTCCAAATCTCTCCCTCTCCTCCGCCGCCAGCTCCCGTCCCTGACAGCTTCGACACCCGCGCGAACAGCGACAACTCTACCGCCACCATGACGAAGCGTTCGCCCGGGATGCCCAGCCCATACGCCTCGGTGCTCTCCCTGCGCCAGCAAGCCTCCCCAGCGACGGCGACGACACCCGCACGCGCCGCGCCACCGGTGCCCGCCGCGCGATCCAAGAACTTCGTCCTGGCCGACATGGACGGGCGCCCCTCGCGCGACAACCGCGCCTGTGCGAGCTGCATCACCAGGCTGGCCCCCAGCGAGATCGGCCAGGTCAACTGGCACCTCACCGAGGACCAGACCTGCCGCCTGTGCCAGGTCGCTGCTTGCAAGCCCGAGGCCTTCACCAAGCCCTTTTGCGATTTCTTGCAGGAGAACCCGACCGTCTTCCACACGGTTGACTATTTCAAGCGGAAGCTGAACCACGCGGGTTTCAAAGAGGTACCTCGTGTTTGGGTGCTATGTTCTGTGTGACTGATGCTGACGATGACTCCACAGCTCCCGGCGCGCGAGTCCTGGGCCGACAAGATCCAACCCGGCGGCAAGTACTGGGTTACGCGCAACGGCAGCTCCATCATCGCCTTCGCCGTCGGCAAGGCCTACAAGCCCGGTAACGGCGTCGGCATGGTCGGCGGCCACATCGATGCCCTGACGGCGCGGCTCAAGCCCGTGAGCACCAAGCCCACCAAGGCCGGCTACCTCCAGCTCGGCGTCGCGCCCTACGCCGGCGGTCTAAACCAAACCTGGTGGGACCGCGACCTGAGCATCGGCGGCCGTGTCATTGTCCGCGATGAAAAGTCCGGCAAGACCAGCTCCCGGCTCGTCAAGATCGACTGGCCCATCGCCAAGATCCCCACGCTGGCGCCGCACTTTGGCGTCGGCATGTTTGGCCAGAACAACGCCGAGACACAGGCCGTGCCCGTTATCGGCCTCGAGAGCGCCGGCGGCCGCGACGCCGACGCCCAGATCGGCTCCTCTGGCTCTTTTGTCAGCACCCAGCCGCCCAGGCTGGTCAAGCTGATTGCCAAGCAGCTCGGCATCACCTCCTACGACTCCATCCTGAACTGGGAGCTCGAGCTCTATGACTCGCAGCCCGCACAGACGTGCGGCATCGACCGCGAGTTCATCACGGCCGGCCGCATCGATGACAAGCTCTGCTCCTGGGCTGCCCTCATGGGCCTGCTCGCCGCCGACACCGACCGCGACGCCGACGGCTACGTCAAGCTCGTCGCCCTCTTCGACGACGAAGAGATCGGCTCGCTGCTTCGCCAGGGCGCCAAGGGCAACTTCCTACCCCTTGTTGTCGAGCGCACCGTCGAGGCTCTCAACCCATCAACCTTCGGACCAGGCCTCCTCGGCCAGACGTGGGCCCGATCTTTCCTCCTCTCAGCCGACGTCACCCACGCCGGCAACCCCAACTTCCTCGAGAACTACCTCGACGGGCACGTGCCGCAGCTCAACGTCGGCCTCGCCATCGCCGGCGACAGCAACGGACACATGACGACCGACGCCGTCTCCACCTCGGTCCTCCGCCGTGTCGCCGAGCTCTGCGGCGCCCGCGTCCAGAACTTCCAGATTCGCAACGACTCCCGTAGCGGCGGCACCATCGGGCCCTCGCTGTCCAGCATGATGGGCGTCCGCGCCGCCGACGCGGGCATCGCACAGCTCAGCATGCACTCCATTCGCGCCACCACCGGCGCCCTCGACCCCGGTCTGGGCGTGCAGTATTTCAAGGGCTTCCTGGACAACTGGGAGAAGATTGACGGAGAGTGGGAGTATTAGATGCGAGAGCGGGCTGCACTTTTGCGAAAGCGACATGCATAGGTCTTTTTAGACATGTATATCTGTGGGCGTCTGAACGACTCACCACGATTAGAGTCATTGAATTCATCGTCATCGGGCTTCTGTTGGCCTCGATCTTACGGACTACACCTTTTCATTATGTCTTCTAACACGAGCCTGCCACTCTATGTGGCCATTCAAGCATGCTTTTCCCCGCTGCCTCCATCTTACACCTCGTCGTCCTCTGGTCGTCTCAGCGCACGCACATCCCTGACTTCCATGAGTCTGGTGGCCTCCTCGTCTTCGTCATCGTCATCTTCATCGCTGTGGCCATCAGGCTCTTCCATTTCCCCGACATCCTCATCCACTGGCTTCCGTTTCTTCTGAAAGTCCTGCTTGTGCGCCTCCGCCAAGATCTTGGAAAACGTTCGGGCGCTGCTCGTCTCGGCGCGACGTTTCAGCGTCCCCAGCGTGCTCGCCACAGCCGTGGAGCTCGCAGTCGACTGCGCCAGCTCGTGTCGCCGGCGCTGCTCCTCAGTCTGCATCACCGGGCTGGACTCACTGCTGGCGTGGGCCATGAGCGGCTCAATGCGGTAGGGGAGCGGGACGTCACGCGAGGCCTTGTACTGAGAAACATTGGCGCAGTGTTCGTTCTCGACACGGAACAGAGCCCACATGCCTCGGCGGATAATCTCCAAAAGAGAGACAAGGAAGGAGACGAGGGTTGAGTGCTGAGTGTCATGGGTGAAGATGGGATAGAAAATCCACGCAAATCGCAAGATGGGGTCGAGAACCATGATGGTGTAGTACGGCCAGCGGGATTTGAGAGCCAGGATGTCGCGGAGACAGAAATGACGTGAGTGTGGCTGCAGGAGGGAAAAGTCCATGAACAAGTCCCAGATAGCTAGTCTCCGTCAGTACCGGTCCACAATCGACCAACAGTCTGGGCAGGGGCATACATACAGACATAGATGCTGTTGAGGATCGAAAACGTTATGTACAGGGCGAGGTTCGTACGGGTGCCATTGATTCGGTATAGCGATAGAATCATGTACGCTATGATGGTCATAGTATATTTCCCGGCATTGACCAGGTGTGGGAAGATGTTCCCCGTGTCTTTGTAACGACGTAGACATTGAAAGAAACGCCAGATCGGCGGCAGGGTTACCAGGAAACCAAGCAGCCGCGAATGGTTCGAGTTGCACTGGACCGGATCGTCCCATTGGTTGGCGTACAGACAGAAGAAGAGCTCAATGTTCTATCCGTCAACTGTCAGCGGCGGACTTTCAGAACCGACTCAAAGTGGACTCACCGCCATGGAATAGGTCAGGGAACAGTACATGTCTCCAAGGAAAAAGTCGCGAAATTCCACAGGATATATACCAGCCAGCAGCAGTCGCCACTATCTCTCCATTAGCAACATAAAGACGCGGGGCAAGTGCAATGAGGACTTACATGTGCGTAGACGAACCACTGCCGGCTCTTGTGTGCCAGCACAGGTGCTGGCAAGAATATAATGACAACCGTGATGCCAATCAAAATCACGGGATAGTAGAGGTACAACCAGTCAGGTCCATACCTACTAAAGTTCATCCATATGAACACTCCAAACAGGAGAAGGAAGAAACTGGGGAATTCGGCCAGTCGCCGCCAGTCTATTTGGCTTCTCGGCTCAAACTCAAAAATGAACGGATAGTTGACCTTGTTCCTCGTCCATATAAAGCAGTCTATGCAGAAGAGTGCGAATAACAGCAGCATGAGAAAGTAGCCGGCGTAGATCTGCAGCAGATAGCTCGTGCGGCTGCGGAGCTGCATGTCGTCGTCGAATAGCAGCTGGGCGCCGTAGATCAAGCCCTGAACTGTAAAGACCACGCCGGTGCCGATGAGAAAGCCGTTGAGAAAAGAGCTCCCCGACTCGTCCGTCGTCTTCTTTGACAAGTTGCGGAGCTTGCCCGCGGCCAGCTTGTGATTGCCGCGTTCAAAGTAGCGCGCGTAAAGGTCTTCCACAGCTTTAATGTGCCCTTCCAGCACATCGCTGTTCACGAACCACGCCTTGCTGACCTTCTCATTCATGTAGCGTAGCGGCGGCCGGGCGTTGGCTGCCTTGTCAAACTTTTTGTTGAGTTTTCGGAAGGCCGTTCGGTTGAGCATGGCGTACGACTTGAGCAGTTCCAGACCCCGGTAAAACTCCTGCAGTGCCAGCTTCAGCTTGCGCTTTGCAGTGCGGTAGGAGACGTCGTGATTTGGTGGCCGTCGGCTGTAGTCTCGTCTCGTCTCGCCTGATGCGCTCGGGGGTATGTAGGGCGTCCGAGGCATGCTTCGAAGAGCCTTCGAGTTGGGCCCGGGCGGAAAGATTTTGGCCTTGATGGGCTGAACCCAGCCGTTTGATTTATCACCTCCGTTCTCGTTGCCTCTGTTCCGCGAGCTGTGTTCATCCGGCTCTTCCGCATCTGCCATTTCTTGTATTCGTCGATTTCGCATCTCGTGGAGCTGTTCCTTCAAAAGGACCAGACGTTGCCCGGCCTGCTCCTCCTTTAGTTTGTAAAATGATTCGACCTTGTCCAGCTCGGAATCCATGAAGTCATAGAACTCGCGTTCCCTCTCGCGGACAAGATCGAACTGCAGTGCTGGGCTGTCGGCCTTTGACGCGTGCGACAAGATGCGACGGAGGTGTGAAGGTGACTCGGAAAATGGCCCAACTGTAGGCCGCCTCGGCAGCGTCCCGTACTTTGACGTTCCAGTGTTTGCAGTCGTCGGCACAGCAGCGCTGGTCACCCGTCGGTTCTCGGCGAAGCGGCTGAGCCTACTTGGCATCGTGTTCGTGTGCCTTGGTAGCTCAGGCGACTCTGGCGGCGCTCGCATGGCCGGGGCCGGCAACTCAAACTCGTTGCGCATGTCATCTTGGACCAGAGGGCTGGTTGCAGGAGGAGTGCGCACGAAACTGCCATACTGGAGATGGTTGCCATCACCCGTCAAGGACTCATCCTCCCTGGCTTTGGCCCCAGGGATGGCTTGCCCGTGCGGCGGCGACGATGCAGAATGGCCTGGAGCGGTCGAGTAAGTCGAGACTCGGGCAAAGTTCGCTTCGCCGGGCGTTCGTTCGGCGTTGACAGGTCGGAAGAAGGACGGCGCTCGATTGTTGAGGCCTCGCGGCGTGCGATTGATGGCCCGCGACACAGCCTTGACGTACTTCTTGCCAGCCTTGTAGTTGAGATACTTGATACGCCATTCTGAATAATTGACGTCAGCGCGGCGGCGGGCAAAGACACGGCCTGCAGCATGCAAAACCTACCAGGCACCGCATCTCGCTCCAGCTCTTTGGCGAACTTCATGGCTCTTTGCTCAGCGGCCGCGCAGTCTCTTCAGACTGAGCCTGCATATGCCGAGCTGCATCTGGATGCAAGAGCTCAGAACCCGCGTCGTTTGCTGCAACTTCTATCGAGTCGCATGAAACTTCTAGTGCCACGGACTGGCATGGAGGCTGTCGAGTGAAGGACTAGAAATTGTGAGATGGCCTCTCAGGTGCGGCATTGCAAGAACGTGCTCGTCTTCAAGACCCCACCTTCATTTCGACTGTTCTAGCGTCACGGCACTGCCAGCCCGATCCAGCAAGATCGCTCGTGACGGTTCCAGTGCTTCGACGTCAAGCAATGTTCCACATCCGCCAGTGCGCTGCAAGTCAAATTAACTGTCAATCTTCGACTGTCCCAACCTGCCATTGTCGGCAGATACAGAGCCGAATTATGATGTTCAAGCTATGGCAGCAAACCTAATTCCATCTGTCCTGCTTCATCTATCAAGCAATGTTTTTTGCCTTGCACACTGGTTGTGGCACTATGAGCGACGTGGCAGCGTTTGCTGCCGTAGGCAATCAGTTTCCCCAGCTGCGGTGTTACCACTCGTCCAAGGTATTCCGGGGTGTGACGACTCGGAATATCACACGCACCCGTGCTGCAGTTCTACAAGATTGCCATTAAAGCATGGCATGCGTGCCAACCCAGTGTCACCGAGGTTTCATTCAAGCCGCTCGATCAACCAAACCTGCGGGGCCGCTGCCGTTGCCGCATGCCCTCTTAATCCTGGGTGAAGTACTTCCATGTCATTAGCGAGAGAGTCGGTTTGGCTCAAGGAAGCCCCGGTTGCCGCGGGGTACTTGACTTGTAGTCCCGCAGCTAACATCCGTACCGCTGATTGCAACTCTGCCGTTCCTCCCTGGCTCCCGATTGCACGGCCAAGACGGATGCGTATGCAATGGCTAAGCAGTGTACGCCGGAGCTGCCAGCTCCTAAAGTGGGCATGGGCTCCGCTGGCCGCGATCAGAACTGCTATGAGAACACTACCCAGTCTTCCCAGTACAGTACTCTTTCTCAACCTTGACGACACTGAACTGAGTTGCAACGCCCCGGCCGAATACTGGATGGCAGGGGACTCGTCGTATTGACTAGAAGTAGGCTTGTACTCGATGCAGTGCCACCGGCCCTTCGCTTTCCTAGGAGTCGCGTTCGCAATTCAGTGCTAATGCTGCGTAGCTGAAGCCATCTACTTATACGTCACGCCTGCGCCGAGCTGAGGCAAGCCAGCATTTGCCGAGAGGTCGATGACAGTCTCGATACAATGCACGATGCTTTAAGAAGCCGAGCGTTCCGTCATACAGGTTGGCAATATAAATCATGCGGAAAGAAAAGCGGCCACAAGCCACGGTACATGCACAAATTCAGTGGGGACATATTTGGTGATGCCGCATACATCTCTCTAGGTCAAGTGTTGGGGGAATTTTACTGATCAGCGGCGGCGTTGGGCTGAGTCCTGAGCATCTCAGCTTAAAGACGCACCAAGAAATCTCGTTCGGATTGGTTCACTGAGATTTCGAGTGGCGTCGGCCAGCAATAGAAGTTTTTGGCCTTGGGAGTGATCAATGGCGGCTTTGCGAGGCACTTCTGGCAGCTCTGTGACCAAGCTGAAGCGACTCTGCTGCAACCAATTCTGACTTGCTTAGAAAATCAGAGTGTCCTTGGATCCTTGGCGATTTGGCTCCTTGGCGATGTGGCAATGCGCCGAGCTGAGCCTCTAACACATCGAGACGCTATTGACGACGGGCGCGATAACAACCGACGAGCAGAAGACGTGTAAGTGTGCATTGCGGCATGCACGGCTACACTCGCATCGTCAGGTAACAATGGCACGTCACCTTTCAGCCGGTTAAGGCAGCACAAGACAAACAGCCATGGGTAACCACAAAGCGTTGCCCAGAAAAGAGGCTTCGTCTCACCGCAGCCTTGTGCGGGAAAGCTGGACGACAGAAGAGCTGAAAGCGCCGTGAACCTTGCGGGATGGAGAGAGAAGAGAAGCAACGGGTCAGTTGTGTGGAGTCCGTATGACTGCGTTATATGTTGGTCCTACGGGTTCAATGTTGGGTTGAGCACGGCATCCACGGTAGGCGACCCTAAATTGGTCAAGCCTGAAGGCGGTCCGACCATAGTTGTCGAGCATGGGCATAGAACGCACGCAAGCATGCAAGCAATACTTCCACGGCAGACTGCCATACTGTACTGTACGTCGTTATTAGAGCTTCCGAGCTTGGAACCCCACGCAAAAGACGGTGCCAGCTCTTCGGGGTGGTCCAACTACCCTATCAAGCAGGGACTTAACCAGGGCCCCGGACGTTTTGGCGGAGCTGGGCTGCAATGTTCTATCATCATCAGACAGCTCAGGGCGTAGCCTCCGCCAAAGCGCCGCCATTCAATCAAGGGGTAGTAGCTCCAATTGAGGACTACGGCTAGAGGGCACTTGACGATTCAATGAGATCGCTACACCAGCAGCGGCGCCCAAAGCGGACGTCGGCACATGAAGTCGGGCGCATCTTCCAAAACACTGGCTGCTCTCAGCCAGCCAACCGATAAGTTACCTATGCGTCAATTACTATCAACGACAGAGCGTTACGGCGCCTGAAATTTTAATGCCTCAGCTACGAACAATCTTCTTTAAAATGACGCCTCTTCCTAATTCTCACATCCGACATCCTGCCCTAAACCCTACAGTCGCTTCTATATGCTACGTTTCCTCCTTGTTAGCCCCTTAGTAATGAAGCATATCGGCTTTATCCTCTTCTTTGTTCTTTTGACTGCTGCCCTAGGCAGACCTACCGATGAGCAAGACGGACCAGGCTATTCGCTCATACCCGACGATCATGTTATTGAATTTTTCATGACAATGCCGCCAGGAGCTCGCAGCGGCGTAAGTAGGAACATGACCTTGCATACTATTCTATCAATTACTAACAAGTAGTACTAAAAATAGACCTGCCTCGTTGCTTCCCAGATTTGTTTTGCTGAATATCTCATGAAAAACGGGAAATATCATGCTGGGAAGAAGAAAGGGCAGCAGAGGTATTCTCAACATCGCAGGCAGCAGCCATGTGCAGTACGTTTCGTAGGTACCTTGAAAGAGCCGTGCCCTTCTACTACATATACTTACGGGTATCTAGTGCACTGCAGATAATAATCCATGTTATATCCAGAGAGAATGGGGCACTTGTTCGTAGAAACGGATAGTAAGGTTGTGCGATAGGGATGACACTTCGCGGGTGTGAATGATCAGCAACCCCATGTTTCTTTCGGGACTTCAGAGCCGACCTGCCGCCTGCTACCTACCTTAGAGATGTGAGGACATGCGGCGACAAGCAGAACAGAGCTCCTTCTACGCCTCCGATAATCCTCCTATGCATTTCCAGAGCAGATCGAGATCAAATTGCTCCCATCGGGACAGACTGCTCTTTGATGCATTTGAGGGCTGACAGCACGGCATCTGAGGCACCCTCGGCACCACCTACCTACCTCGCGGGCAGCGCCCTGTTCTGCGCCGGGGCGAAAGTCTTGTGTCCATTAAGTTTGAGAGCCGAGATCTGTCCGAAACGCTGCTTTGTTGAGGACGGACGAACACACTCAAAGCCGAGCGCGACGACTACCGTATAAGACAACACAATAAAGGACCCCGCTCAAGCAGGTGTGGCGATGACTAAATGCAGTGAGTGTCGTGGGGGGCTAAGGCCAGACAAGGCAGTCATAACCACATCGTGTAAGTCAGCGAGACGGTATAGCGTACGGCAAATCAAGGCCGTCTCAAGAAGGCGGGAGGAAACAATTTCTCCATTCTCAAGCTATGAGAAAGCCCATGAAGAAGATAAAGCGCGTAAGAGTCCATCTGATTATAGGGATTCACATGCCTCTATCATGTTTGTATCCGTGGAATGTCAGGCCATGCGTTGATCCGCCACTTTCTCCTGGTTTAGGCGTCCGCACCTTTACCCCGACAAACTGTTCAAAAGATTATGGGTCTTAAACATAATGAAAGCAGAACACTTTCCCCACGCGGCCCCCCCGATTAGCCAGCGAGAACCTTGCCTACCACTCTCAGTCATTCGTCATCCGTCATCCTGTGCCTCTTTCTGTCTACAAAATACTCACATGCGGCTCTGGCTGTAAAGTAAGTGCTGCGGCTACCAGGCTGTGACGAACAAGGATTTGCTATTGGCTTATTGGGAAAAATAGGCAATGGCTGAGCTACCAATTGCAGCTCGGACTTTTGGTCTTCCGGTTTGCACGTCCAGAAGAAGCAGCTCAAACAACGCAGGAAGATTGTATGTGCTCGAAAGACACGAGTTGCTTGAGTAACCAGCCGGGACGTCGATTAACTAATCGCCGTGTCGCTGTGGCAGAGTGAAAAGGATGGGAGCGGCACGTGTAGAAGCGTCGACAGCGATTGCTCACCGAAGGCGGTAGGGATGTGGGGTACCGTATGCAGTCGACCGTGTATCGTCGAGTAGCGCATACACATGCAGTCAGGCACCTCACCCGCCCATGGAAGGCTCAAAGGCAGAGTCAATTCTCTCCCAGCGATGGGCCAGCATTGAGCACCCCGTGCCGATTTAACAATGGACCGTTTGGCTCTCTCGACCATCATGCTGGGTGAAGAAGCGCGCGAATCTGGGAATCATGGGGAGCCTCCCGGCTAGGGACGCTCATTTTTCGGCCCGGAGGTAGCGCTCCTATCGCCTCTCGGTGCCAAGGAAGTATTCAGGGCTGAAGGTAACCTAATAAGTGAGGAAGCAAGGCACATCGCAAATGTCCAAGTGGGAAAAGTACACGGCGAGGGGCGCCTTGGCAGCGGCAGTCGAGATCCATGTCCAATATTGCCTGGAAGGGGCAGCTTGGGGAAAGTAAGCTAGCGTTGAGAGGAACGGTGGGCCCGGTCTTCGCGCCAGGCGCGATGCACGATGCGAGATGGGGCAAGGCTCGAGCCAAATGATTGACTAGTAGAAGAGCGACTGTCCAACTTGCATCATGCACAGGCTGAGCGAGCATGGGCCAGTGATGCGACGACGCAGACAAGCCGGCCTCGTCGTTGGTGTGACGAGGGCCGCTGCAGGAGCAAGAGCCAGAGACAGGTCGACAACTCACTCACCGAGACGCGAGATCATCGCGGGCGCAGTGCAGTTTTATCAACAAAACATGTGGTTGCTGGTGATTCGAAGGTTCGAGAGGCTTGCTGAGGGCTGGCGCAAGCCTGGCCCAAGGCCAATGGTTCGAGGAGCCGGCGCTGCGCAGCCAGTCACAGCAGCCCAGGACTTGCCTTCGTGGTACTCTGAGCCGTGCCGTCTGGTGGGTCTACGTACCTTACGTACCGGCGAAGCCACCTGGTGAGCTGGTGCAAGGCAAGGCAAGGCAAGCCATAACTAAACCTTGCGGAACTCTTACGGAGGCTCCCAAATGCGATTCTCCGCGGATGGGCTTGTCTGACGCAGATACCAGACCAGGCTATCCATTGGCACGCTTGCAGCCAGCCCGGCGTCTCGTCTTGAATCGTTGCATCACAGAGTCGCGTCGGAGCATTGCCCGTCGCACTAGCTTTCCCCAATCAGCCCATAATGTGCAATGCGCTTCTGCAACGGACATGGCAAAAGATTTTTGGGCGGAGGGGCGGGCATATGGCAAAGGGCCTTGTCGGCCTGGCCCCCACCACATCAAGGCCTCACAGTAGCGTAGCGCTCCTCGTAGCGCAACTTGGCGGGGGCGTTGGCCAGCTACGAAGTACACACGTTATGCCGCGCGCGTGTCTCGAGTTCGTTCGTTGGTCGATAGAACCCATCCAGGTTCGGGAGACATCCGGCTCTGTTGCTGCAAGGCCCCGCGGTCTCGCACATTGTGTCTTCTTTGGTCAGGGTCGCGCAAGGCCCACCTCGTGGCCACGATGCCAAGGAGCTTGCCTTTCACCTGTAAAAGGCCGCGGTGGTTGCGAAAGATAAGGTACAGTAACGCTGACAAGAGAAGAGAGGCTAAACAAAACAAAACAGACAAAGAGCCTGGGAAAGAGGGATTTACCTACCACGCTCTCGGCTGGGGATCGCTCAGCGCAAGCGCCAGGGCGTCGGGTAGTCCTGTCCGCGCCACATCATTGCATCACTGCCGCTAACGTAATGACCCGCCTGCCGAGCCGTTCAGCTGGGGACACAGCGTCGGTGCTCCCGGGGCCGGGGCGCCAGCAGCACTGGCACCCATCCCGCTGCGTTGGAGTCGCAGGGACTGCCTCCCTCCCACAGGCGCCTTCGCTACCGGAGTTTAGTGGCAGGGATCATCTGTTCCAGGCCTTTCCCGGACTGTAATCGGCCCTGTCTGCCCGCCGCCCTCCCCCAATGCGATGTTTAACTGCACCGCTGGAGAGCGCCTCAGCCGCTACTGGATAAGGACTACCTTATCTACCTGCCTGCCTACACACAATCGCCTGCCATCTCATCCCTCCCTCGCTCCCTCTCACACCTTTTACTTTTCGCCCTCTCCAACAACCTCGCTCGTCGACCACGACGCCGGTACCCCTTCTCGCCGCAATCGCAGAAGCGACCGCGACTCCAGTTGCGTACCTCGACCAGCTTGCTGTACCACCGCATCGTCATTGCCTCTGCGCATCGAATTTCTGCCGAGCACGGTGCTGGACCGCCCGCCAAGTTCCCTCTCACGCACCACTCCCGTGCTCCCCCGAAAAGCGCGCTACCACCACCACCCACCGCCTCCGCCAGAGTCTCGAGGAGCAGGCTCCGTGTTTGAAAGGGAAAATCAGACGTCGTAATTGCCCCAGCGGGCGACACATTCCCCCGAACATGCTGGAGCCGCAGGCGAGAACGCGGCCAATGGACCACACAAACGCCCATGGCCACTCGCGCACACGAACCACCTCGTCCAACATCTTCCCCGCGCAGGGCCAGCCACCGGGCCAGATGTCCCTGCACCTCTCCTCGCAGCCCGGGCCCAACATGCAGTATTCACGCCGCTCGCCGTCCGTCAACACCTTCAGTACCGCCTCGAGCATTCCACCGCCGGCCGCCTATCGCACCTCATCGACAACGGACCTTCGCCGCTCTATTTCGAGCCGCTCAGGCGGGGCGTCGACTCAGCCAAACGGTTATGTAGCGCTCCTGCGCAAGCAAAAGGCGACGGTTTGGTGCGATCGCGCACAGTACGAAGACCCCCGATTAGCCGCCCAACAACGCGCGGCAAAGATGCGAGCGAACCTCGAAGTCGTCGGAGGCAGCCGACCCCACGCCAGCACTCGCACCAACACAGGTATTAGCACGACCGGCAAGGTTGCCGCCAAGATCCGGCATCACGGAAAGACACCTGTCGTTGGCTACGCACCAGGCGAGAACCACGTGGGCGTGGGTGGAGTGCCCATGCGGCTGAGTGCTACCGAGGTCGAGGGAGAGAGCAGTGAGGACGACGACGCAACACAAGCTGCAGCTCGCCTGCACCACCGTAGGACCGGAAGCAGCGGTCGCAGCAGCACTGGCAGCGGCCGTCGTGCGGTTGCTTATCGGCCATCTGGCGGTCCAAGCGTGCACAGCAGCCAGCGCTGGAGCCCAGGGGACACTCCCGAACGAACGGGAAGTCTCATAGGCCAACAGCCGGAGGAGGCGACTAAGACAATGGACGATGCGGCCAGCGGCAGAGCTCAAAGCTACCGAAGCGGAAGCAGCGCTGAGCGCGCCGATGTCATCGGCGAGCTTGGCAACGCACCGAGGCTTGCCAGCAACTCGCTCATGCACTCGGCTTTGACGCGCGAGAAGAGCGTCAAGACTGCCGAAGAGCTGAAGAGAAGGGGCAGTGTTGATGAACGGACGGCAACACTCACGTCCGGACGACTGTTCATTGCCAACCCTGACTGATGATTCGGCGTCAGCATCGCGCCTAACGGCATGTTCTATGATACCCTCGTTGCAGACGACATTTCCCCAACCACTATCCGCTCGCTTTTCTACCAATCAATCGTTTATTGCGGTCGTCAGATAGGGCTCACTTGCATTGACAGGCGTTTGGGCATGGAGACATGACTCGTGAGAGACACGATCATTTTTGGGGCTAGATACCATCTTGATTGGTTCTGCTATTTGTTGCATACGTTCGCTCTGTTCCTGTGGGCTGTGCGGTACGGCACGGACTTAGGAGTCTGTCCAAGACTTTGTTTTACTGCAGCTGCACGAGCAGTCGTGCCTAATGATACATCCGACACGTCGGTTTGAGGTAGAGATCAATACGAGGGAGCAATGACGTACGATTTTGAGGATGACCCTCTGAAATGACGTGAGTTCGTGTAAGGTGATCAGATCGCCGACGGGCTCGTATCAGCCCAACGCTACGGATGGCTCTTGAGGCCTCTTGTGTTGAAGGCCTCCAATTGCCGACGTGAGTTACTCTGGAGCTTTGAACACAGCTCAACTAGATGCACGCAGTTCCGCGCTGTCCGTCCGGTGTGCTCTGGCTTTCTCGCTCTCTTGTGGCTCTGCATTCCATGACGAGCATCCGTGCGGGAGGCATCCAGAACAATTGCGGGTTTGCAGCGGATCGCAACCCTGCAGAAGGCCTTCGCGATGGCCAAGCCCAAGGCCCCTAATGCCACTGGACGACTTTGCCTAGCGCGGGGCAGCCTTGTGTGGCTGTGTCTGCCCGATCCACTTCCGATCCTTAGCCGTCGATTGGCAAGGGGAACGCGCTGCAGCCTGAAAACGCGTCTCCAATTGGAAAGGCAGCCGCCAACCTCACGCGGCGCGTGTCCTCCCACTTTCCTGCAATCTAGCCGTAACCTTTCCCACCGTGATCGAGCCACGCAGGGTCCAACAAAGGCGAGACTGGTGTTGATTGTTCCTCGCTGGGCGCTGATCTTTCGCTCTGCATTGTTCGTGTTCTGCCTCTTATACCGTCTTTCTCTGTTATCGATCAACGCTCGTTGGAGCTGCCTCCGAACACCTATTGTCTTCGAACCGGGCTGTCATCGGAGCAGCGCCTGCCTACGATTCACAACACCGCTCAATGATTGCACCCATCTGTTTTCTGTTCTGAGATTCTCCGCTCAGGCCTCAACTCTCGAAAGGGTTTCGAGGGCTGCTCAACGTGGCATTCATTTCCAATGCCGCTGTTCCAGATGGAGCCAAATATCCAGGAGACGGAGTCCGCAAGGCGGAAGCGGAGCCACGAGGAGTTCGCTGGCGATTTGGTCAAGATTGATGTGGATGCAGACACGAGAATGTCTGGTACGGCTATTCATCCGACCGGAGACGCTTCATGTAAGAGGTCCAGCCTCTGCATGTTCAACGCCCTTGCTGACCTTCCAGTGCTGCCCCCCGTCTCTCAGAACGGGGTACAGTCTTCTCCACATGGCTCGCCAGCCCTCAGCGACGCTGGGAGTAGCAATCCAGCGCGCAACTCTCCCTCCCCCAAAACGCTATCGAAAGTGTCATCTGCACAGTTGGTCAGCGAGCCGCCCACCCCGAGCACTGCTTCCGCAGCATCGGACAAAACAGCTGCCAAACCGGCAGGAAAGCGCAGAAAATTCACTGCCACGGAGAAAGCGGCTCGAGACAAGGAGGCGGCCGAGAAGCAAAAGGAACGAGAGGAACAGGCTGCCGTTAAAGCGGCCGAAAAAGCGAAGCTGGAAGAGGAGAAAGCGGCACGAGCCAAAGAACGCGAGGAGCAGGCCATCGTCAAGGCAGCTGAAAAGGCCAAGCTAGACGAGGAAAAGGCTGCTCGCGCAAAGGAGCGTGAGGAGAAGCGACAGAAGAAGGAAGAAGAGGAACAAGCCAAGGCTGAGAAGAAGCGCAAGAAGGAGGAGGAAAAGAACAAAGGGGCGCGGTCTCAGATGAAGCTCCGCGACTTTTTCAGCATGCCGAAGTCCCCTCAGAAGGCCATTGCTGACCCTGCCGCCAAACTTGGGAGCCCAGGCAAGCCAGATGCCCCAGCCTCGACATCAACGCCAGAGCCCTCGGCTTATGACAAACTCTTCCAGCCTTTCTTTCTCAAACCCAACACACGATGGAAGAGAACGTCTGTCCAGATGGACGAAGAAACTCGAGAAGCCAAGTCTCGTATTCTCGATGAGTACATCAACGGCGAGCGGGAGCTGAGAAGCCAACCTGGAACTTTTGATCCTGTGGAACTACTTTGTTTGCCCAAGAAACCTCTTAAAAGGGGCCGACTGCACCATCCAATCCGACACATCATGGAAACGGCCTACAGGGATGCTGAACAGTCGGACGTTCCTGGTGGAAGCGCAGCAGCTGACTTAGTTCGCAAGCAACTTGCCAGAGTTCCCATGAAGGTGATTGCGTTTTCTCAGGACGTCAGACCGCCTTATTATGGCACAGTCACATTCAAGCCGTTCGCTCTTGGGCGAGGTAACATGCACAAGCTAGCACGCAGAACGACTGATCGCCGACTGCCGCTCGACTACGACTATGATTCGGAGGCCGAATGGCAGGAGGAAGAGGGCGAGGATGTGGACGTCGACGACGATGACGAGGAATTGGATGACGAGGACGACATGGATGGCTTTCTGGACGATTCTGAGGATGCCGGACTGGCGCGCCGGGTGTTCGCGAATACGATGGAACCTGACAGCACCGGTATCTGCTTTGAGAACCAGCATCATCTGGGCCCTAATCCGACACTTTACGAGCACAGGATGGAGTTCATGCACGGTAACATTGCCCCTCCCCTCAGATGTGTGAAAGTAGCACCTGCTGACCACGATCTACAGAAGGGCTCGAACGCACCTGGGGCATCGATCCTTGGTCGGCGCAGTACTGGAAGCCAGACACAAGTGAGAACAAGACCAAAATGGCGCCCCCTCCCGCGCCTGTGAGTGCTTTTGCAGCGCTCAAAGGTAGTGCCACAGGCGGAGCCGGCCCCTTGAAACTGGTCAAATCGGAACTCATGAACGACGTGAAGCGGGCAATACTTGACAACAAGGCTCTGTCGAAGGTGGGCATCATCGATTTTATATTCCACCAATTTCGAGACAGCGTCTCGCGCGCGGAGGTGAAGAACACTATCGAGATGATTGCGGAGAAGAAGGGGGCGGGTCGTTCCAAAGAATGGGACCTCAAGCCTGGCCACGAGATCAAGCTATAAAGTGGAGGAACGGCGAGGGAAGCACTCTGCCATATCACGATTCGACGTTGTCATTTAGCGTAGGCGTGCCTGGGCGTTTACATGGATTGGAGTGGACACGAGAGCTTTGCACGGGCACTTAAGGACCAAAAATGGCCGAGGGCCTATTGCTTGTATCAGTAATGTGTCTGCTACTAGATGAAAGTTTTGTCAACAAAGCTTGCGCACTTGTGACGTCGTGACGCAGAGTGAAGAGCTCGGGTGTGTAGCTCGACGGAGGCGCCGGACCACTTGCAGATGACTCTATGAGGGGCCGAGTACCTGAAATAAGCCGTGACGCGCTTGCCCCCAGGCCGACGGCTTAGCACTGCAAAACAATGCCGTAGGCTTGTGCATCACTACCACCACGCGAGGCGTCGTTGCAGGAATTGGCACCAACTATTTTGCCAGAGCTCAAGGCCATTGCCTTGCAGAGAATCGGCTGACGACCATCTCCCAACCTCTGCAGACCGGATCCCGGTGCCTGGAACCCCCAGATTCTCCCATCATCCAACAGCAAGCGATTCAGACTGCCGCCGAGAGAGCTCTCGCATCGACGAGCAATCCAACTTGACCTCCGAGACTCGAGATGATCTGTCGATCGACGTTATAACATCCGTTTCGTTCATTTCCGCAGGCGCAGCGCTGGGGCGTTACGCGACATGACCGGTCGCCCAGCATGGAGGATCCATGGGGCGATCCGTGGACGACCGATAGACCGGCGAAGCTTGACCTGCCCGCTGCGCCGCGGCAGGCATATTTCGCGGCGGTAGACAGCAACAGCAGCCCGCGAAGAGCATCGCCGGAAGGCCCATCGCCGTGGAATGACAACGACAACGATAACGAATGGGGGGGATGGAATGACTCGGCTGCCGGCAAGGACAGTCCTGCCTGGGGCTTGAGCCCTGGATTGAAGCCGCTTGGGGGTGTGGTGGTGAGGCAGTGGTCGTCAGGTCCATGGGGCGGACTGGAGCCGGTGGAGGAGCCAGAGGCGGAGGGGAAGGGGGAGAATGAGCGGGTTGCGGACTCTGCGATCGGCCTTGCCGAAGATGAAGTGCTTGCTCGAGATGATGCCTTGGGTATGGAGGTGCGTGAGGAGCTGCCCGAGGTATTTGACAAGAGTGCGCCCGATGTTCGGGCCGCAGAAGAACCGACAAGCAGAGACGCCGCGGCGATCTCTCCAGCTGTCGAATCTGAGCGATCTGAGTCTCCTGAAGTAGTCCCTGGGCCAGCCATTGGAGCTCTAGACCGGTCCGAGGCTGGCCGACAGCCTTCGAAGGTCCAGGAGCTCGTGGAAATGTACGATGGCATTTCGAAGAAGGGCGCCTCGTCAACCGAATCATTGGTCCCCGCGACGAAGAAGCACTCAATATCGGCAACGACGCACGGCGATGCAAAGCTGGAGGTGCCCGAGGTCGAGGCCACAAAGGCTCAGCAAGAAGAACTTGCAGAGGCTGTTTTGAAGGATCTGCCGGAGAAAGAGACAGACGACAAACGACTCCCTGATACCGAGACGGCGGATGGACTTGAGAGCACAGCCATGTCGGACAACCACCAGGGCGACGTGCCGCAACAAGTCAAGCCAGCGTCTTCCCGAATTCCTTACCCCATTGACCTGTCGCGTCTTGACGACCTCTTCCCTTCGACCCCAGCAATATCCACAGAGCCGGAGCTCGTGCCAGACGTCATCATTGACGATTCCTTCAGGACGACCTCTGAGCGCAAAGCCTGGTACCAAGTCTCCCGCTCGGGATCCATCCGGCAGCACAACAGCGGCGATGTTGAAGACTACGTCCGCATACGTTGGGTCGGCTCGCACGTGCGCGAGGACACGCTTAAGATTGTGCGACGGTGGATGGAGGAAGATTCCATCGGCGGGCGCGTCGTCCTTGGGCGCAGGCTTGGCGTGGGCGGCGCGAGCATGTTCAACTGGGACTCAGAGGCCCCGCCTGTTCAGATCGGCGAATTGCTAAAGAAGAAGGGGAGCGCGCACTCAAAGCAGCTTTCTGCGGACGTCAAGAGCTCAGAGGCGACGTTTGGTTGGAGCAACAATATGCCTGCGTCGCCCACTCCGGCCGCTATGCCTGCCTCCACCGAAGCCACCCCAAGAGACTCGTCCTCCTTCGATAGTGGGCAGCTTGTCTCCGACACGCGGTTTTCTCTACAGCTTCCGAAGCCACCAAAATCCGTGCCCACAACGGCGGCTTCACAAAGTGCTCCTGCTCCTCCGAAGACACTCGCAGCCCTGGAAACGAGCTTGAATGGAGTTGAAGCGGACGATGATGACGACTGGGGAGAGATGGTGTCTTCGCCAACCGTTCCGATGAGCTCGTTTGCTGTGGCGCCGCTTGGTGGGATGAAGGTAGATGCGACCACAGGCAATGCCGCCGGTGAATCCAGTCAAGGTGCTGCTCTCGATGGTGCAAAGGAAATGAGCGCGACGCATAGTTTCACTATCGGCACTGAGAACAGACTGAGCCAAGATTCGGACTCACTGGGCGTTGCGGACTCACCATACAGCCCAGAAGTTACACATCCACCATCTTCGCAACTTGTGCCAAGTTCCCTCACGAAACCCACCATGGCACCTCTATCACCACTGTCGCCTACATCCAGTATTACTATGGAAGCGTCGCGAAACATCACGCAGGAAGTGTCGAAGCGCAGATCTTCTCAAGACGACGAGATCGTTTCCACTATCCTGCGCGACCTTCCGGATCTATCATATATGATGCAATAAGCAGTGTCTCTTCTTAAAGCGAAGCCAATCATTGCAGGAGTATGGAGGCCACAGGCCCTTGGTCTTGGATTTCGTTTAAGACGAGTACATTTGGAAACGGCCGTTGCGCGTGTTTGGGATAGCGGCATTGGGGGTTGTAAAGCACCATGGGGAGCTGTATAATACTCGTGTAAGCATTATTGGCGTTGGATACGATTAGTTTTACATGAGCTGTACATTGGATGCTTCGCATCAATATTTCTATCTTGGCAATTTGTCTCTGAAGACCAGAGGGAACGCCAAGCGAGTAGTGACAACGGGAATGTGTACGAAACGTGAAGCTGAGTTCATGCTGACGTTGTCACGCCCATGCCTGTCCAGCCATGAAAATCGTTCGCTAACACGCCATCTCTTTCTGCTTCCCCGTCTCCAAAGCACCTTTGCTCTTCCATCCTCTCGTATTCTCAGCCTCAACAATCAACAAAGTCCTGCGCAACACTCCCTTTCTGCTCGAGCAACTCCGTCGGCGATCCAAAAGTGTTGCTCGTGAACGGCCATATCCTGCGAGGCACGCTGAAAGACTTTGGTGCGCAGGTAGGGAATACTCCGATAGGGACATTGGTCTCTTTTGCCAACATGCATGGATGGTGTGATTACTTTGTTAGTACGGGTGCTTGAACAGGCTGGGGCAGGGCAAGCTTATGACGACCTTGCCTTGCGTCGGCCTGTTCAAGCAACCCGAGTGCCGACACTGAATATAACTTGGAATGTAAAACTTCTGATCACGGTTTGAAGACAAGGTGAACTTGCTTTGGGGTGTGGGTAAGCCAATGAATAAGAATCATAATCTGATATTCCTAGATGCTTCGACCTGCAATAAAAGCCTCTCATCATCCACAAGCCGCTTAATCCTTCTCTATCCCCAGAGCAATCTTTTTCCAATCGCTGTTGCGCTACAAACACAAATATCCTGCATCTCACTTCGACGTGCTGGTTTCCCGGCTCGGCTACTTACTTGGAGATATCATGCTGTTCAAGCTGTCAATCAAGTGCATCATATTCATGCATGAGCTAAAGTACCTCATGAGGCCCGAGCTCGGGCAGCCTGCCGCTTCCTTTGTTCCATGCAAGCTTCGCAATAGGTGCTTTGCTTCCTAGAAAGGTAGAATATCTCAGCTTTCTCTCCACTTAGGCAATGGCCCCTCCTTGGCCTCGAACGTGACCTGGCGTCCCGACACATGGGCTTCTGGTGCTCGTGGTCGTAAATTTTGTACGGACATCCGGGGGTCCAACAGCAAAGCCACCACTGGAAAGTGGTGCACATCTTGAACAAATGGGAAGGAGATAAGATGTATTGTCAAAATACGAATATGCCTCGCGGCCTCTTGAGAAAGAACCGTTCTTTTAAAAAGCAGAAAGGCTCGGGCTTTATAGTCATGGACCGTTACACAGGGTTCAGTGGATCAGGGCCCTCGCGAGCAATCAGGCGCCGAATGAAGGACTCTGATGGACACTTTAATGGCGCTGTGGGAGTTTGTATCGCAGCTGATTCAAGCGAACGATACCTTTGAACACGAGACCATCCAGTAAGTCAGTCCTTAAAGAATTGCCGCTCGCCTAGCCATGGACTTAGGAACAGCTACTTATCTCATGATACTGACGCATAAGTGCTGGTGCTCATTATTCACAATCTGTGGTTCGAAAAATTCGGGTTACTCAAGAAGGCGCAGGTATGTGCTTGACGCACACTGTTTCTCCGATTCTCTCAATAATTAGCTTGAGAATAGATCTGGGCCTATAATTTATTACCTCTCGGCTTTTTTTATCGCTAGGCGTTTGGTTTCTCAGCCATGGCTTCTCGACACTGTTGCAGAATTGACAAAGTGCCCCGAGGGCCTGCCTGTCTAAGGCGTTTCACAATTGTCTGAAAATAGCTTGCTTCAGTCCGCTTCCCCGGCATGACCTTGCACGATTAACCATTAGGGAGTTCTGTGTCACGTTGAAGCAGCTCGGTTCGATTCGTATTTGTGAACAGGAGTTTAAGTTTTGTGTGGGCTATCCAGTGGCCCCTTAATAAGACGACACGTTGTTCAAGAGCCGCGCTGTAGAAGACGTGTTCTATAGATCCATGCCCGGCATAAAACTCTATATCTGTTGTTGGCATGACGTGACTAGATGCCTCTGGGCTCCGATGGCTCCGTGATCTGTTCAGTATACTAGGCCTTCGGCATACACGACTTCTCTGTCTCATGGTATTTTGACATGATGTCCTTCACTTTCTCCAAAGGCAGCGCGTCTACAGTGCGGTTCATGTTACCAGTCATGGTCTCGGCCATGCAAAGCGAATTATATATCGCCTCCTCGGTAGCATCCGCGGCAGCTTCGAATAGACCGTTTATGGACTCATCATCGACGAAGTTGCCTTCCAAAACACGAGGCTTGAAAGGGTCCACATTGACTGATTGCACGGGTATCTCGTTGGCGGTAGAGAAGGCCAGAAAGATGTCTCCCGAAGGGTTGTGCCCGTATCCGCCGACGCGAGCAAGCCCGAGAGTCGCTCGTTTGGCGAGCCGCTGCAATTGAACCGGATGCAAAGGCGCGTCCGTGGCAATGATTATGATGATTGACCCGTCTTTGTTGTCCTTGGCAGCATCATACTCGGTCTTTTTCGCAGCTTCTGCGGCGTCATGTTTTGCCTCTTCGGCTAGGATGCGTCCGACAGGAACGCCAGAGATTCGAAGGTGCTGCATCCGGCCGTAGTTGGTTTGTACAAATGCCGCAACTGTGTATGAGCTGCCTTCGACGCCAGGAACGACTCGGCTGCTGGTCCCGCTACCGCCTTTAAAGCCTTGGCACATCATACCTGTTCCGCCGCCGACATTGCCCTCGGGAACTGGATCACTGGAGGCATTTGTCAAGCCATCGACGATGTGCTCGGGTGTGACGGCGAATTGGCGCAGGTCGTTGAGATGTCCATCAAATGTCTCCGCCACAACGGGAAGAAGAAACCAACCAACCCCTGATTTGTCCTGTCCATAATGCTGGAGAGCGTACTTATAGATGCCCGTGTAGCAGGAGCCAACAGCGAAGCTGTTGGTGATGAGAATTGGCGAATGCAGCAAACCCGTCTCCTCGATCCAGTGAGAACCCGTCATCTCACCCGAGCCATTGAAGCGGAAAATGCCAGCATGGCATGCTTGGTGGAACCAATTCTGTCGAGGGACAATAGTTGTCACCCCAGTGTTGACGAACCCGTCCGCACTCCGAATCGTCGTGGTATGGGCCAAAACTCCAGGTACGTCGGTGATGCCATTTTTGGGACCGGGATTCCAGGTGCCGAGATGAACGCCGGGAACGATGTCTCGGAGACGTCCTCTTGGTGTGTTGACTGGCCCGCGCGTGGTGAAAGACATTTCTCCTCGTCGTATGATTTTGTTGCTTTGTGGGTAAGACTCAAAGACACGGTGGATATTCCAAGAGCCAGGTCGTGTGCTGTGATCGTTCGTGCCGAGGTACTTAAAACTTATCAATCGACAAAGCCGTTCACAACGTCATCAAATTCGTTTCGCGAGATGACTCACACACCCCATTGACTCACTGACTCATTGACTCATCCCAAGCGCTCACAAGAGTTATCTTTGCATCAGAAAACCACTGTCATACGTTGTTCACCAATTAAGAACCATTACCCCTCACTATCACGATCACTCCAAGGGGGCATTACTCCTCTCCACACTCCGTGGCCGAATTGGAGCTGTAAAGACTCATCGTACAGTGGGGAATCTTTGCTAGTGTCGCACTTTTGTCTACACCCCGCCTTGGTCGACACTGCCAGCATTGCTGATCTAACTTCTTGCACGTTTTCCGGGTAGATTACAAATGCTTTCGAGCGGTGGAGCTGGAAACATGATCTGCATAGTAATCTGGACCAAGAGGCAACGAAAGCCAAGCTGCCATGACGCATGGCTAATTCCAGGCGAGAAAGCAATATCCTTATGTAAAATGCAGCTTCATCAGGAAAGGATGGGAGAAAATGGTTCGATCTGCTCAGAGTGCCCCGTTGCTTCTTCATGAGCGTCATGAAAGACTTGTACTCTGCCGCATAGGAGCACTCTTATGCAAGGACACCCGCAGGACTCACTTGGCCAGGCTCTGTCCATGGGTACATGAAAATTGAGCTATCGGAGCGCCATTTTATAAACGGCTTGAGCAGCAACTAGAGACACGTCACTCCATGAGTACATTGTACCCTGTTGGTGATGGTAAGGACCCTGCTTTTGCGAGTGACGTTCCAACTGTAATGAGAAGACTGTTGAATTAAATCGTAAAACTCACAATCGGCCTGTCTTCCCTGTTACACAGAGTGAAGTTGATTTTAAATTCTCCAGATAGTACATAATGATGGAGGCGGATGCAGGTTTGGCGTCATCGCCAGACTGCGGTATTCAGAATACGACAGGCATTGTACGGCAAGAAGTACCGCTGTAGATGTCGGTATTTTATGCCATATCTGTGAGGCGTTCTTATGACGAAGGAGGACCTTGATACTGCGAAGCAGCTGCGGGATGGAAAGAGACGATTATGGAAAGAGACGTTTGTGCATTTGCCCCGTGATGGGACGGAAAGTCTCAATAAAAAAACAGGACACTGCACGACTTTCTCATCTACGGTTCGATAATGACAACCATATCCGGGACTTTCATGTCGGCTTATAATGTCATGTGTAGCGCAGCCAAATTAGGTTACCATTTGCTTTTCGGCTGAACTCGCCTCACACCGCGCATTTCCGTCAATAGCCAAGATGCACGAGATCTTGCGGCGCACAGATCGAGAACCTATTATTAATAATGAATTGCAACCAATGGCATCCAACTGCAACTGAGATCTGACAATAGCTACGATCGTCGCGACACATGTCATGCCAACGTCATGAGGGGTCGACAGCACCACAAGACTTGGTGTTCACCACGAGTCAGCAGCGGTCGCTGCCGATTATATTATAGATCACAAGGCCTGCTTTCATCACCCAGAATTGCAAAGTCTTCGTTATGAGACGAAACTATACGAATATCTTCGTCTACGTGCTCTAGCCATGTCTACGGCCTCTGCAAAGGCAAAAGCAAAAGCAAAGCTGGAGGCTATCCTCGCCGCGGCCCAAGGGGACAGCTCCTCTTGTAAGTAGCTTGCAGCAAATTTTTGAGGGATATTGACCTGACGGAAAACTTAAATTCAGACCCGTCCAACCGAGTTTGTGTCACGCGGCATCCTTCCTCTGGGGGTTGCGAAGTGACAAACGTTGTTACACGTCGTGCGAGCACGGGTAGTCAAGGCTCTAGCGACGGGCGGATCAGGACTATGCTGAAGAGTTGGACAACGACTACTGCATTCTAAGAAGTCGCTAGTGCTCGAAAGACCTGTCTCTACCGTCGATAATCTGCTGGACTTCTTCCTAGACTGACTCTAGCATACGTTCCAAGTCCACGGTATCAAGGCGCATGCTTATCATCGTACCTGGGGGTGAAGAACCGAACATCACTATCTCATCACAATTTGAAAAGACTGGAATTGAATTTCGAACGCGTGTCATTCTATTTTGAAGACTGTGCTTGCTCTTCTGCAGGAAACTTAGCCAGTCTCGATCCTTCGTGAAATCACCATGGAGCCAACCATCCATGATGATGTCTCTCGCCTTCCAAAAGTCATCATTCACAAGCCAGCCTTGTCAGCTTATAAGGCAAATAGCTCTACCCTCTGTCACATACGACCACAGGTAGTGGACTATACTGGATCCCGTTTGCTCTCCGCACGTCAAGCCACTAACCGGCAGATTAGTAGTTGGGTCGGTGACGACCAGCGAATACCGGCTGTTGTATG